>CAUYQG010039215.1:0-11622 GCA_963574415.1 Tarsius wallacei | reverse complement strand
CTTCTGCATGTGGTCAGCCAGTTTTCCCAGCACAATTTACTGAACAGGTTCTCATCTCCCATAGGCTTTGTTGAAGATGTGTTGGTTGACAAATTGAGGTTTTGCTTCTGAACTCTCTATTCTGTTCCATTGGTCTGGGTGCCTGCTCTTGTACCAATAACAGGTCGTTTGGATTATTGTAGCTTTATAACTCCAGTCAGGATGGCCATCATAAATAACTCAAAAAACAACAGATGCTGGAGAGGATGTGGTGAAAAGGGACACTTCTACACTGTTGGTGAGAGTGTAAACTTGTAAAGCCTCTATGGAAAACAGTGTGGTGATTCCCAAAAGTTCTAAAAATCAATTTCCCATATGACCCTGCAATCCTCCTACTGGGAATTTACCCAGAAGAACTCAAATCACTATATAAAAGAGATACCTGCACACGTGTGTTTACTGCAGCATTGTTCACAATGACAAGAACATGGAACCAACCATGCTACCCATAAAAAGAGAACTGGATAAAAAATGTGGCACATATACACGATGGAATATTATGCAGTCATAAAGAACAAAATCATGAACTTCACAGCAACCTGCATGTACTTAGAGTCTATAATACTGAATGATCTTTCACAGAAACAAAGAATTGAGTATCACATGTTCTCACTCATAAGTGGAACTTGAACAACTATCTTTTTTTTTTTTTTTTGAGTTGGAGTCTCACTCTGTCACCCAGAGTGGAGTGCAGTGGCCGCTCCCGGCCACCGCAGCCTCAACCTGCTGGGCTCTGGCAAACCTTCTGCATCAGCCTTCTGAATAGCCGGAATTACAGGCACGTGCTACCACACCCGGCTGATTTTTTGATTTATTGTAGAGATGAGGTCTCACCAAGTTGCCCAGGCGGGTCTTGAACCCGCGGGCTCAGGCAATCCACTCACCTCAGCCTCCCAAAGCGCGGGGTTACAGGCTGAGCCACCGAGCCTGGCTGAACAACTATCTTAAAACTATAAGAAAAGGATTGGCAGTAGTGGGAAACTGCAGGAAGTGGGGTAGGGGGCGGGGAGAAGGGATTGGCAGTAGTGGGAATTGCCTGGGAAGGGGGGCACACCTCATCAACAAGGGTACCTGCATAATGAACATTTGCATGCCTAATCCTGAATTGTACCCCACATCTTTAAAATTAAAAAAAAGTTAAAAAAGAGAATATTCTCAGTAAATAGTGCTAGGAAAATGGGCGAGCCATATGCAGAAGAATGAAACTGGACCTCTACTTCTCACCGTACACAAAAATTAGTCAAGATGGATTAAAGACTTAACTGTAAGACCCGAGACTATAAAAATCCTAGAAAATAACTCAGCAGACATTCTTCCAGACATCAGCCTAAACAAAGAATTTATGACAAAGACCCCAAATCAATTGCAACAAAAACAAAAATAAATGGGACTTAATTAAACTAACAACCTTCTTCACAGCAAAAGAAAATAGTCCACAGAGTGAACAGAAAACCTATGGAATGGAGAAAAGGTTTGCAAATTATGCCTTAGACTTACACTGTTGGTGGGAGTGTAAACTTGTAAAACCTCTGTGGGAAACAGTGTGGCAATTCCTAAAAGTTCTAAAAATCAGTCTTCCATATGACCCTGCAATCCTCCTACTGGAAATTTACCCAGAATAACTCAAATTACTATATAAAAAAGAAACCAGCACACGTGTTTATTGCAGCATTGTTCACAATAGCAAGAACATGGAACCAACCATGCTGCCCATCAAAAGAGAACTGTATAAAAAAATGTGGCACAAGAGCTAATATCTAGAATCTACAAGAAACTAAAACAATTCAAAATGGAAAAAAAAATACCATTAAAAAGTGGGCAAAGCACGTGAATAGACACTTCTCAAAAGAAGACACACAAGCAGTCAACAAACATGAAAAAATGTCCAACATCACTAATCATCAGAGAAATACAAATTAAAAGCACAATGATATGTCACCTTATATATCTTAAATATCTTCTAGGATTTTTATAGTTTCAGGTCTTATAGCCAGTCAGAGTGGCTATTATTAAAAAGTCAAAGAAAAACAGATACTGGCGTGATTGCAGAGAAAAGAAAACACTCATTCACTGCTGGTAAAATTATAAACTAGCTCACTCTGTGGAAAACAATATGGGGATTTCTCAACGATCTAAAAATTGAATTACTGTTCAGCTCAGCAATCCCACTCTAGGAATGTACACAAAGGAAAAGAAATCATAATAGAAAAAGATACCTGTATGCATATGTTCGTTGCAGCACTATTCACAGTAGCAAAATTATGAAACCAACCTAAGTGCTCAGCAACAATTGACTGGATAAATAAAATGTCACATGTATATACTATGCAATACAACACAGGCATAAAAAAAGAATGAAATCATGGTCTTTGCAGCAACATGGATGGATCTGGAGATCATCATCCTAAGAGAACTGACTCAGAAACAAAATTAAACACCACATGTTCTCACTTATATGCAGGAGCTAAATGGTCACAAAGATGGAAATAATAGACACTAGGGGCACCGATAAGAGGGAAGGTTGGGAGGGGGGTCAGAATTTACCTATGGGGTACAATGTTCACTGTCCGAGGAATGGGCCACCTGAGACCCAATCCCCACCATTATACAATATGCCCATGTAACAAATATGAACGTGTATCCCCTGAATCTACATTAAGTATTTAAAAAAAGGAATTAGGAATGCCCAAGGGAAAAATTTCCCCAGGAGAAGTTGATAGCACAAGGTAGGCAACTTCTGTCTGAGAAAACAGACCAAGAACCCTCTGGAATCCCTTTCATTTTTCCAGAACTTTTTCTTATTTTTAGAATAATTATTATAACCTACTTTGCAAACTAACACAAAATGTTTAAAGTCGTATTTCTACTGTTGTAGGGACCTTCACCACTCAAGCTGAACACCCACTGATTTCTTCTTTCCAACACATAGCTTCCCTGATGAACCAAAATGGTTGCTAGTTATGTAACCACATAAAAACTCGGGAAAATCTAAGTTAATAATAAAACCCACTCCCATATATATTTGGGTGGCCAATTTGGGAAAGAAGATTTTCAGAAAGATTTGGCATCCTCCTCTCAACAAAGTCATTCAACTAATGCTCATGGCCAGTTGGTTTGGCATTGGGAGGACTCACTAGAAGCCAAAGAGTAGCCTATAAGTATTATCAATGTGGTTGCTGATAACCTACTTCTATACATAGAGAACCTTAATGGTATAGGGCTTAACATAGGTAAGGTCTCAGGTTACACTGTAATCAAATCCTTCAGTTTGATTCAGATGATGTAGACTGAACTCCTATATATAATGACACAGAACTAAAAATAAAAAATAACAGTGATACCCTCAAATTCCATTAAGGAATTCACCAAAAACATACACTTATTCAATGCAAACTTTACGGGTAAGTGAAATATCTCTACAGTACCATTATATAAAGTAGATCACAGTTTTGTGTACTGGATAGACCAATATACAGGGCACATCTGGAAAATGAATCAATCATATTTAACTGGGAGCAGATTACTTGGATTACTTTATTAAATTACTAAAAAATGTTTTTTGCTCCTTTGCTGGTTGAAGCAACAGTCATTCACACTGGCAATGTGCAGATGATAACACGGTAATAGTAAACATGATACTCACATCACTCTTTATTGGGGGGTCAATTGGATCCACCTCAATTCTCTCTCTCAGTTAATGTTGCTCATTCTTTGTGGTAATAAGATATACAAAGATTTACCATCCAAATGGTCTGTAAGAAGCAAGCTGGGGTATCTCTCAACCAAATAACCAAATATAACATTCAAAATGCCAATCAAATCTGAACTTTGATTTAAACACAAAACCTTCATACATACAAGGACTCTCCATAAATGAGTTTCTTACAAACTTTCAAACTCAATTATCTAATGAGCTGGAGATACATCCTTTTGTTAAAACCCTGTTCCCTCAACTGGGAGTCTATGAATTAGAAAAAAAATCACTTATCAATATGTCTACAGCTCTTCAAAAGAGTTTTATTGATACCTTAAGTTCTTTTCAAGTGACACGCTCTAAGATAAGCAGCTTAGCTTCAACAATACTTCAAGGTAGAAGTGTTCTTGATATCCCAACTGCTCAAAAAGGAGAAGTTTGTGCTCTTATCAGAGAAAAATACTGTTTTCATGTTAATAAATCAAGAATTGTAACTCAGAAGCTTAAAGACCAAAAGGATCAAATCCAGATACCCCATCAGATCAGGGAAACACTGTCAGATGATCTGTTTAGTCAGTTAAATCTTGACTCTTGGAGATCTTGGCTCTGGAGTATTTTTCAAACACTTGGTATTATCCCTCTACTGGTCATATTGATTATATCCCTTATGGACTGTATTGTCTCAAAAGCCTTAAACATTAGTCAGCAGCCACTGACTCATCAGATACTTTCTATGAGAATTAAATACCATAAGACATAAACTCAAAAAGACAAACTCAAATTGTCAGAAGAAGCTATGGAAATCCTTATTTGCAATTTTCTGATGGCCACATAAGGACAAAAAAAATTGGTGCCCAGGGTTAATGCTTGATGATTGGTCACCCTCTCAGTCCAGCTGTAAGAATGACCAAAGTGGGAAAATTGAAAAAGGGAAAACAAAGTGGAGGCACGGTTGGAATATAACCCTAGACCAAACACCCACAGCCACGAAACCCAAACTTAAAACTCTTCTGATTGCCCCCAAATGCCAGCACTAGCCATAAACAACACTTAAGCTTTCCTCGTGTCAACATGACTTCACAGCTTCCCAGCCAATCAATGAAGCTTATGCAGCACTACTCAAAATGAATGGACATCTCCAGCAGCCAGTCACAATGGAAAACAATGCACTTCCTCATTCTTGCTTTATAAACTGAGCTACAACTACTGTGGGCTGAGCTTTTTGTTATTTCCAGTTCAAAGTCTCTGGATGTGAAAGTTGTTCTTTTGTATGTGCAACAAACCTTGTAAAATTATTGAACTTGATTTCATTTCATTTATATACACATATAGAATAGTATATATACACCTGCTGTACAACTGCTGTTAATGACTGTACAGCATTCTGTTATATGCAGGTAGTATATCTATTTTATTTGACTGATCCCGATCCCCTGCTGTTGTGCACTAGAGTGGCTTCCAGTGTGTGGCATTTTCTTTGATGCCAAGATGCTTCAGAAGGAAAAGGAGGTTGCTTCAGACACTGGTCAGGCCCTGCACCAGTGGTTTCCTATGTGTTCCTTCATTTTAAACTTTCAGGACCTAGGAGGTAGGGATTCTTATCCCTGTTCTACAGAGGATGCAGTTGAACTTGGACATGAAGCTACAAGCTCAAGTCACAGAGACCGTGAGCAGAGGGGCAAAGATTCTAAATGGGTTTTGTGGAGTTGGGAAGCCCACATTCCTTCCGCCACACTACACAGTCAGCTGCAAACGATTTGAAGTGAATAGCTGCTTCTTACTCTTCTTTGTACCTCCAGAACAACACACATAGGGGCTTGAACCTATGGAGGAATGCTTACCAAGTTCAAGGTACTGGCTGGGTCTGAACCCCACTCAGTAACTAGCGGCTGATATGCCTAGCAAGGAAGAGCATGATTCGTTCAGCAAATATGTGTCGAGTGACCAGTCTACTGGCCCTGAAGCGAGGACAAGCACGCAACTATGCATCTGTTCACACTCTTGATCTCAACCCTTGTGCTTAAAAAAGAACCCATACTTACTTGAGGGCGCCAGATGGACCACATAGCCATCTCCCACATAGATGGCCCAGTGTGCGTAGCCAAAGCGAGAAATCTCAATCAGGTCTCCAAGTCTTGGTTTTGGTCTGCCCTGCAACAGCAACAACAACAGGGAAAGGGGATCCTTCGCAGGGAACATTCTACAACCTGACCTGCAGCCCCAGTCCAACCTGCAGACCCCTTCTCATCACCTTCAGAAAATAGGGAGGAAAGAGTGCTCCTCAACAGGTGAGAAGCCCTTCCATTTACTGGGGTTGCAAGACGGGAACGACGCTCTTCAGAGGACAAGAGGGTGTCCTTGAGAGACTGTGTCAGTGGGTATGCAGCACAGGAGTGTGGTGGAGTGCTGTGCACAAGCTGGGTGTGAGTGCATCTTATGCACGGAGCAGGTTAGTGTCAGCAAGTGACTGCATGATTCCCAAGAAAGTCTTGAATGCCTCTTTAAGGGCCGACCACCTCATGCCAGGGTCTGGGTGATCCTTGTGTATTATAGAGCTCCAACTTACAAAGTCCAATGTGCACACGCAGTGCTGGACACTTGACTCATGTCAACTATCTCTCCTTTGGGTAAGCACTACCATCACCCCACTTGACAAGTGAGCAGATGGGATCTCAGGAAAGCTAAGTCACCTCCCTGGTGAGCAAAGCAAGACTGGAACATGGCTCTGAAAATGTCCAGTGTTAACACCCTTAACCAGCTCAGAATGTCACAGGCAAGCTGAAGTCTGGGCTCCAGGCCAGAATGGGGACAAAGGAAGACAGGGTGGGGTCGGAGTTGGTGGCGGAGCAGTGCCCTTCTGGAATCTGTGTGAGCAAGAGCATATTGCCCTGGTCACACCCAGAATGGGAAGTAGCCTTTACCGCAAGTTCTAGTTCAGAATGCTTAGAGGCCAGCCAGTTTCTCTCCTCCCTCTGACTCAGCTGAGCCAGGCCACAAGGGGCCAGACGACTCTAATCATAGCATTCACCTGCTGCTGAGAGTGATGACAATGCCAGTGGATGGGACATCCTCCCCACTCTCAGCACTCATGCAGCTCCCAGGTGGGGAGCTATAGTTAAAAGCGAAACCTCTGGGCCAGGCGCAGTGGCTCATGTCTGCAATCCCAGCACTTTGAAAAGCCAAGGCAAGAGGATGGCTTGAGCCCAGGAGTTCAAAATCAGCCTAAGCAACATAGTGAGACCTCATCTTTACCAAAAAAAAAAAAAAAAAAAATAGCCAGGTATGGAGACAGGCGTTTGTAGTCCCACTTACTCAGGAAGCTGAGGTGGAAGACTCAATCACCTGAGTCCAGAAGGTCGAGGCTGCAGGGAGCTAGGATTGTGCCACTGCATTCCATCCTGGGTAGCTAATAAACAAAGGAAATTTCAAGCATTTCCTAAAGGAATTGTACCCAGGGAATGCAATTTAAAATGATGACAAAACCCCAAGCCACAAACCAATACATTTATGGCAGCCGAATCTATGTCGGTGAAAGCACCAAAAACTGGAAGAACACATACCAGGCTGTGCAGAAGGAGAGATATCTCTGACGGGGAGAACGGGGTTCAGGCTCATGGTTTGGGTTTTGGTTTTTTAAACAAGGTGAATGTATTCACATATTTCCCATGGCATTGAATATTTAGTTTAAAAATAAATGATAGATACATAGCTAGCTAGCTAAGTAAATAAAGACTTTGGAGGCAGACCACCTAAGTTCAAATCCCCTCTCTGCCTCTGTAAAGTCATTATTCCTCCTTCACCATGTTATTAAGAACCTGGTGTTGATGAAACAAAAGTCTTTAGCATGGTGTCAGGACGCAGAAAACACGCAGGAATGAGGCTGCTATTGGATCTGAAGTAGGAAATAACCTAAGAGGAGAATGGGGGAAAGGGGAAAAGGCAGAAGCCTGGCCCTGCCTGGAGGCGAGGGGAGACGAGAACTTTTCTGACAGCCCTACCACTGCCCACACAACTGGGAGCCATCCTCTGGGCCTTCCCTTCCCTCTAGTCCCACTCCCCAAGGACAGTGCAGTGGAGGAGGTGGCCTGGGCGGTGGAGCAGGGGTTGCCCTCTCTGAGCCCACCATTCCTGCCCCCCAGGAGGCCCAGCAGAACCACCAGGAGTGTGGCTGCAGGTGGGCTTGGAAAAGAGCACACCCAGAGTGCATCGCTCCTTGGCCTCAGTGGAACTAGACCCATGCAGCAGCTGAGGCAGGGATGCCTCTGGGTTCATGACCCAGCACTGTGGTTCCTTCCCGCTGTGTCTGAGAGAGCCAGACCCTCACACCTCGGCAGGTGCCTGTGTCCCCTCTGTGCCAGAGCTATAGACCAACAAGGAAAACACACATCATCACCACTAACTGGGCTGTTGTTGCTCAAATAAAGCTTGAAACCCCTTTCTGGGGACTCACCGTCTCCATCCTTCCGTCCAGATGATGCGTGTAGCTGACTGTACGTCCCACTGTAGTCTAGCTCTGAGTTTCACTTTCCCCATGACGCTGCTCAAGTACACAAATATTTTGAAACATAGATCAAGGTTCACATAACATTTGCATTATCTTCAAGCTGGGAAGGGCGTAGGCACATTTCTAGGAGGTGGAGATGCATGAAAATTAGCCTGAGAGAAGAGAAATCAGAACGCGAGATGGAGACTGAGAAGGATTTGGTGGTAGGTGTGGTGAGGGGCACAGTCAAAAACCACTAAGTTTCAGAGAGGCGAGGACCAAACTCGGACCTATGTTCTTTACCTTGCCAAAGTCTGAACTGAGGAGTCTAGAGAGACAGGCTTTCTTATTAACTACTTAATGTAGTTTACTTTCCAGCTTTGCTCTGGCATTAACATTGCGTAACAGGTAAAGAAGGAAAATCAAAGTATTTTCAGACCTTGTGAAGCCGTCTTTTGTGGGCTCTGGGCACCTTTCAAGGTACTCTCTCTGAAGTCTGCCACCATCCATAAAGTTTCATCTACACATCAAGAAACTTGACTCTTATTGTTCCTCAAGTGGCCCACTTCCCTTACGGCTTTCAGAATTCCTTAGATAATTCTAGCTGACTAATTGGCAGTCAGGAAATCTATGAATCCACCTATAGCCCATGGACTCCCATTTGGAGGTACCCTGCCCTCCTGGACCAAACCAATATAACCTCATATGCATTGATTCATGGTTTCTTGTAACTTCTGTCCTCCTCAAATATATATAAGCAAGCTACATTTCAACCAAGAAGGGCACATGTTTTCAGGACCTTCTAGGGATAGGTTCCATGGGCCTCAAGTCACTCACATTTGGCCCAGAGTAAACCATCTTAAATATTTTACACAGTTTGTCACCTTTCATCAAGAGAAGAGGATGACAGGAACAAGCAAGATCAAGTGACAATGGCGGCAAGGTAGAATGGAGAGACAGAGGCCAAAGGGAAAGTCTCAACAAGGGTCCAGGGAGACTGAAACTCACACTACAAACTAGGGTTGATGGTTGCCAGGCCATGCAAACATTTCCACCAACTGCAGACCCCATGGCATCAGATAAAACATGTTATTGGAGGCACATTCCCCAACAGGGAACAGAGTGAGCCTACTAGGCCAGAAGTCTAGAAAGAAACCACTTACCTTTCTCCCACTCACCCACAGTTCAGAAACACTCATTCTAGACCAAATGGAAACCAAAGTCCATTACCGTCTGTTTAGAGGCACCTGCATACGATCCCGCCTGAACCTCAAAGAAGTATCTCTTCTGACACCCACCCACTCTTAGTTGTCCCATCCTGGGCAATCTGGACAAGAAGGGGGTTGGGGTTGGACTGGGAGGGAATTTAGAGCCCTCACAGTGGGGCATGCAGGGGCAGACAGGGGAGTGTCCAGGGGAGCTCAGCACAGGGCACGGGGGCAGGAAGGTGGGCATCTGGGGGTAACTTAACATCCTCACTGTGGGGCCCATGAGCAGGAAGCAGGTGTCAGGTGAGGGGCAGTTTAGCACCCTCGCCCTGGGCCATGTGGGCAGGAGGGGGGTAGCTGGGGGTAGCTTAGCATCTCACTGCAGGGCACATGGGCAGGAGGGGGGTGTCTGGGGGGTAATCTAACATCTTCGCTCTGGGGCCTGTGGGCAGGAAGCAGGTTTCTGGGGGATAAATTAGCATCCTCACTGTGGGGCTTACAGGCAGGACGGGGGCATCTGGGGGGAGCTTGGCATCCACACTTGGGGCATGTGGGCAGGAAGGGGGCATCGGGAGGGGTAGCTTGGCATCCTCGCTGTGGGACACACAGGCAGAAAAGCAAGCACCAGTAACTTACCTTCTCCAGGATTTTAAGGGGAAGAAAACGGCTCTGTGATGTGACGTTGCAAGTGCACTGGAACTGAAACTGGAAATGGGTGCAAGCACCACAGCACCAGCAGACCAACTACTCCCACAGCCACGTGGCCCTTCTCCCGTGGATGCCAAGCAGGAAAACCAGGTGTGGCTCATTCTGTGAATGCTCACAACTGCCTTAACCCCTGCAGCATGGACAAGGGCAGCCCAGAGGTCCACCAGGACCTGAGCGCCCTAAACCAAGTTCCAGGAGGGTGAAAACACATCAGCACCATGCCTGCACCCACCTGGGCCCTGAGCAAAAGCAGCAGCAACTGCAGTCTCCGGAGCAAGTCAGGACCAAGAACAAGCGCCTGCACACCTTGGCTGCAAGGCCCTACAGGCCACAAGGCTGGCACTCGGCCTCCTGGCCAACCGCATTCTCCCCTTGCTCTGCCTGCGGTCCCCTC
Organism: Tarsius wallacei; assembly: GCA_963574415.1. NCBI lineage: Eukaryota > Metazoa > Chordata > Mammalia > Primates > Tarsiidae > Tarsius > Tarsius wallacei. Next base: position 1,096 of record CAUYQG010039215.1, on the reverse strand, counting down.
CCCACCCCCTCCCCACAACAGTGCTTGCTGCAGGGGCTGCTGCAGGATCCTCAGCTCGACTGGGTCTGATCCCGAGTCCTTGCCTCTCCCGGTTCTCACTGGTACTATCAGATATTCCAGACACACAAGTCACACAGTGACACCCAAAGGCTAGCCAGCCAGACCTAAGGAGTGTCAATGGCCCCGGGTCCGACTCTGCTTCCCGGTGTCATCCTGCAGGAGCTACTTGCAGGCCAGCTGGGCTGGGCCCCATTCTAGGCTCTTGCCCCCCTGATGCTCCCCTCCCTGCCTTCTGAGGGGCGTGTCTGCTGGGGTCTGAGGAAGGAACTGATCCCTCACCCAGGACAGGGCTGCTGCGTGCAGCGGTGCAGGGCATTCTCTGCAGAAGGTGCCAGTGGAGGGTGCAAGCAGGGGGATGGTCAGGAAACCAGCTGGCATCACACTGAAGGCACCACCTCCCTCTGCCTCCCACAGTGGCACTGCCTGGGCTGCTGGACTCTAACTCGGGAGGACCAGTGGCTGAGGCTGGAGTACAGGGGGACCTCACACAGCCATTCCCTCCTGGGCCTCTAGTCCCAGGGGTAGGGGGGTTAGATTGATAAGAGTAGCAGGTCTGAGGGTGGCAGGGTCAAGGACCCTAGCCCAGCTCTCCCTGTGAGACCAGGGGCTAGGGCCCCTCCTGGATTCAGAGCCACTGCCCCTGGAAGATGCCAGCAAAGCTGAGAGCTCCAAGGTCTCTCTGGCCCAGACACCCGGGACTGCCTGCCTGGGCTGCAGGGTGGAGTTTTCCAGAAACTTGGGATGGGGAGTGCACAGGACAGACTGGCTCAGCAGTCTCGGCACCATCGTCCATCCAGCCTCCACATGGAGAGTGGGAAGCGGGGAAACCCGCCCACGGCCGGAGGGGAGGGGCTGGGGCTGGGGTGAGAGGAGCTGAGGGTGACGGCCCAGACTCTGTCATGTGCCCTGGGGCTCAAGGTGGCTCTGCAGGCCCCAGGTCCCAGCTCTGCCCGGGAGGCCCTGTGCTGGGAAGCGAGACCCTGGGAGGAGAGGGCCAGGTCTCCTCCGGGGTCAGGAACATGACCTGCAAGCCCAC
>CAUYQG010039206.1:0-10234 GCA_963574415.1 Tarsius wallacei | reverse complement strand
GCTTGACTAGGTGAAGAGAATGGTTAGCTTATGAATTTCTCCAGAAATATTTCTCTACTGTCTCTATAATTATTCATTTTGGGTATCTACTCTGAGCACCTGGTGATCTTGTATCTATTTTCATACTATGAAAACAAATTCGCACGATTTTTAAATTCAGATCTTAGTAAGGCTTTTTATTAAGAAATCTCCTATTTTCTTATTAAGGGAAAAAGAACGTGTCCCAAACCAATTATTATACAAAAAATTTCCAAGCATAAGTTATTTTACGACAGTGGTACATGATTCATATTCCCAAAAGGCCAAACTGTCATTCTGCACTAAATCACAACAAAATATTTTGTTTCTGTTCTCACAAATTCTAAGAAAGCCGGAATAAGATTGGTCAGTACTCAAATGAGAAATTCAGGGATGCTGCAGAAATAATAGCAGATGTTGAATAATATGAATTTCTTGCTACTGAAATCTCTGTGAAGGATGCTTAATTTTTTTCTGGTAATCTAAATTAATGGTAATATTGAGACATCATGCAATATAGATCAGTTGTGTAGCAGATAAATCAAATGAATCATTCGGCTAAGTTAAACTAAAAGTTCTGAAAAAAAGTTTTCTATTTGGCTATGCTTGACCAAATTCCATCTCAGATTCATTGCTAATAAGCAACCTTAGTTTAATATGCCAAAATATTGACATTTTTCCAGTGTCCTCATCTATAAAATGGGTGATAATGATAATCCACTTCCTAGGAATGCTTTACAGAAGAGCAATGAGTGCTTTTTAAGTAATCTGGAAGTATCTGTTTCTATAGGTAACTAACTAAGTATCTCCTTTCATTTATCCTTCTACTACATGCAATGTTCCTTTATCTTATTCTACCATATCTCTTCATTATATCCTCCTTTCTTCACTTACGTAGAAATTGGACTTCTCTTTAAGCAAGCATTTGTTTCCATACTTGTAACTACTTGCCATTCTACTGATCTATTTTCTTTTTCTTCTTTGCTTCTTAATTTGAAATGAGTAGCTTATGCTTAAACACAAGACAATACTTTTTCAGGTTCTATTAAGATGGTGAATCTGTCCTCTTAAATTCACTTAAAATTATTTCTTCTATTAATAGTTACATGTGCACAGAATTCTCTGGATGAAAACTAGTACACAATCTATTGTTTTTTGTCTAGTTTGTATTTCCTTGACACCTGACTTCTTGAATATGGATCATCTGACTAATTAAAATCAGAATTATACCTTTGCATGCACCCATAACCTCCAATTCTGACATTATTTCTGATAACATTTTTCTAATTCTCTCAGTGTTTCTTTTAACCAAGACCCTCATGTCTGTTTTCTTAATGCCAACTTGTTGCTTTTTTCTCACATTTAGAAGATTGGGGATTTCATTATTATTACCCTCAGATGTAGAGATCCGATGTGATAAATTCAATTTTTTTCCCTCACTCTTCTTAAGAAACCCATTAAAGAGGAAAAGCAAGTACTTGTCATAGTACATTTCATAAAGACTGCTCAATAGTTTATTCCAGTGTTGCCAATATTAACATCTAAGGGTGTCTGGGGAGAGAATGCAGTTATCCACCATGACATCAACTTGAAAAAGATAGGGCTAGAGTCCAGACATTCCTAGCTTCTCTTGATCAGACACACCACCATAATTATCTCCTAAAAATAATGCTGTCATCATAAAACTCTCTTACTGAAGAAACCGAGTAGCTTCCCTCTAACTCCAAGATACACTCAAATTCCCAAGCTGATGTTCAAACCCCAGTGTGATTCAAGTCATCATTATCTTCACCTACTGCTCTAAATGAAAACTCTACTTCAGCTGAATTGTTCCATTCACTGTTCCTTCAGTAAATCAGGTGCTTTCCTTCCTCCATACTCCTGTTATAATCACCATCATTGCACAGAATGCCTGGTTTCTCCTTTCAGCTCATCAAACCCTATCTATTCCCTCTAATACCTAGCTGAATTGTGCCTTTTCCAGGACACCTCCATGAAGTGACCCAGCAGGCTCATATAAAATCGACATCTTCTGAGTTAGGTAATTATTTACGTCTGTCCCTTTAAGAGCCTTTGTTTTGCTTTTTCTACATTTCTATTCTCTAATCTAAATTGTCCAGAACATACAATTCTATCTTATTATATGATATAGTCCCCCTCACTTAAAGTCTCCCTTATTAATTAATTAATATCCAACTCTGGTTCTTATCTATGAACCATTCTTCCAGGGAAATGGATCCACAGTCTGATGACTCTTGTATCTAGATTTTTTGGTTTTGTTTTTATTTGGGTTTGGTGAGAAACATAGGTAAGTGGTACCTTCTACTACTACTAACGCTGGCACCTGATTGAGTTGCAGTTTCTACCTACAAAGAGACTTTGTTGGACTAGCTCACTAAAGTCTATCCTCGGTTAAATAATCTGTGGTTTTGTTGGTTCTACTTCCAAGATAAGATTGGTGAATTTTCTCATCAAAACTGCATATTTCTGATATAGACAAAACTTCGAGGATCTTCAGTTACAACATTTAGATTATATATTCTAAGCTCTTCCAATCTGAGATAACATTCTTGATGTAATTGCATTTGTTGTAAATGATTTGAAAACTAAATTAGTCTGCACGCTTTGACCTTTTCTTCTGTAGTATATAATTTGTTGTATCTCTAAGAATTATGTGATAACTTTCTCGAACCTACCTCATTTTAGTAAACATTTAAATTAAAAATATGTTACTTTTCTGAATAAATAGTGAGATATTATTAGAGATTACATATTGGAACAATTTTAAAAGGTAGTACAAACATTTTTTTAAATGGTCTTTTCTCTGACTGCTCTGAAATCCTGGCAGTATCACAAATTCAAAATCCAAAAGTTTATTTAATGCTTTGAATGTGTTCCATAATTTACAAACAAACCAAAACTATTTTCTGGATGATATAATCAAAAATGGTAGATTAAAAGTAGTGGGTTATATAGAACTGTATAACACAAGGAATGGCTTTAGTTAATATATCAATATTGGTACATCAATTGTGACAAATGTACTACACCAATGCAAAATGTTAATAATAAAATGACAGCTGGAAGAGAGGAAGTAGGGAACTCTGTTCTATAAACTTAAAACTGCTCTAAAAATAAGGTCTATTTATTTTTTAAAGTTATGAGTTCTACTGTAGCATTGATCATTTATAAAACTGTTGCCTTCTCAATGCAGTTTTATCCTGCAATGTATCTAAAGGTAGAGCACATTACTTTTCTCTATCTTGTCCATTTATCCAGTTTTCCACTTTTTATTCCCAACTGAGCTCCAGAAAGGCCTCCTGTTCTCCAAGGGAAAATTCCTCATTTTGTTGTAAATCTTTCTAAGCTTCAGTATTTCACTGTAAATTCACCTCCCTTTACTCCAGTTTTACTCTGATGTGTCAATTATGAGTAGATTAGTATTAAACACCCGGGCTTTCAATCCTTCCTGTCCTCAGGATATGACTAACCATGGAAACACTGAAAAGTAGGAAAGATGACAAAAAGATGTCTGAGTCAACATGAAATTCCAAATATATTTAATACTTAATTAACATTAGTATCATCTTGTAAAAATTTTTTTTTCCATTTGTTAGATGGGATATTCATTCATTGCAAAACATACATGCTGTAATACTAACCCAAACAATATTTTGGACAATCTGGACTTTATCTCAGCTCTGTCAAGTTTGCAACTGTCTTGCAGACCAAGGAACTATTAGAGAAAGAATACCTATTTCATGACTTAAATAAAATGATTTTGTCCTACTAATGACCAAAGGTGATTCTTAAAATTCTTACAAGGCAAGATCCTGCTTGCCTGTCATCTTGGGCAAGTTACTTCTTTCTCGGTCTCAATTTCCTTATTTGCAATATAGTGCAGCACATGAAGACTAATGAGATACCACTTTTAAAAAACAACTGTCAGAATAGCATCATATGTCATACACACTATCTCTGTGATATACTAATATGTTTATTTGCTCCCAATAAGCTTGGTTAAACTTATACCCGACAGGCTTTCTCTTTCAGAGTTGACTGTGTATCTCTCTCTGCCCTTTAATCATTTGGCAGCTCATCTGCTCTTTTCAAACACCTGACTCCTTCTCTAGACGCCTACTTACCTTGATTTTAGAAGGCCTAGACTATGTTGCTGAGAAAATTAAGGCTGCTGAAACCAGAAGTTCCTTCCCTCCCTGATACTGCAAAATTGCTTGGTTACTTCACACACTCTCCCCTTCTGCTCTCCTGCTCTCAAGGAACTTGGATCTCTTCTTCACTTAAGCTAACTCTCCTCCTCCCCCAGCTGTGTTGCCTTTTATTTCTTCCAGGTCTTTGCCCCTCAGTTTCTGATGCTCTTTGTTCTATATTTCTCCTACTCCATTGACTCTTCTTTCTCCTGCTCAAACACCTCCTAGTTTCAAAAAAGTTTTCCTTAATCTCAGTTTTCCAGTCCAATAAACATTCTGTTTCTCGTCTCTTGACCTCTAAATTTAAAAGCTTAATCCACACCTACTCCCTCTGCAGCAGCAGTTTGCCCTTTCCTCTTACACAGTTGTAATATCTTTCAAGCTGCCACTAAATTGGAAATACCATAGGTCACTATATCTAGTGTTTGTATAGCTCTTCATAGGTTACAACATGCTTTCACATAATTTTGTATATCAGAGTGAAATTTTAGCTCCATTCCTAGCTATGTTTTATGTCCCCTCTTGCATTTCTTTCTTCTTTTAAAAATTTTCACTTTGGTTTATACCTTAAAGTAGTTGCATGACCCGGTGTGGTGACACACTCCTGTAATCCTAGCACTTTGGGGGCAGAGGCGGGAGGATTGCTTGAACTTAGGAGTTCAAGACAAGCCTGGACATCATAGCAAGACCTTGTCTCTACAAAGATAAAAAATAAAAAACTTGGTCAGGTGGTGGTGTGTGCCTGTAGTCCCAGCTACTTGGGAGGCTGATACAGAAGGACTGTATGAGCTCAGGAGGTCGAGGCTGTGGTGAGCTGTGATCCTGCCACTGCGCTCTAGACTGGGTGACAGAGTGAGATCTCAACTCGAAAACAACAATAGCAACAACAAAAAGTAAGTACATTTCCTCAAGAGTTACCTGGTACCCTTTAGACAACAGGCAAAGTATTAAAAAACAATTCCTGGTTTTACTGAGGAAATTGTCCATAAAAGAGGTTCTATGATGTGTCCAGATTTTCCCATTCATTAAAAGACAAGATTTAAACTCAAATTTTTCTGACCTCAAATTTAGCACATTTCTATAAAAATCCTTACTAGCTTGTTTCTGCAATAACTGGTGTGTATTTCTTCCTTTCTAATTTAGTGGCTAATGGATAAAATTCAGACCTTTATTTTTTATTTCCTCCTAACTGACCCAACATCTCTCATGTCGCCAATTTATCTCAAATTCAGCTGTCAAAATTAGAACTAGGACAATCCTCTCCTCAAATAAGTTTTTATTTCTTTATAATCTAATTCAAAATATCTTAACATAGAATTCAAGATCCTCTATTATCAACTCCTAACTTATTTTTCCAATCGTATCCATCCATTCTTTGGGCAGATATTTATTATCTATTATGTACCAGGCAATGCTCTATTATTGGGAAAACAGTGATGAAAAAGGCACAAAAGATGCCTGTTCATTTAGTATTGACATTCACATTTCTTATTCTTCTTTATATTGAATGAATTGAAACCATCCAAGTTTGCTGAAACATTTTCTTTCTTTATGATTTTTGTCATTAGTCCCAACTATCTGGTCTACCTCTTCTTTTTTTTTTTTTTTTTTCTTTTTGAGTTGAAGTCTCACTCCGTCACCCAGGCTGGAGTGCAGTAGCATACTCACAGCCACCCTTCCGCCTTAGCCTTCCAAGTAGACGGAACTACAAGTGCGCGCTACCACGCCCAGCTAATTTTTGATTTATTGTAGAGATGAGGTCTTGTCAAGTTGCCCAGGCTGGTCTTGTATCTGTGGGCTCAGGCAATCTACTCGCCTTGGGCTCCAAAAGTGCTGGGATTATAGGCTGAGTCACTGAGCCCGGCCCTACCTCTTCTTTTAGTGCTCAATTCAAATTGCCACATCTAACAGAAAAACTTCTGGATCCTGAATACTATCATATGAAGTTATTTCTACCTGTGCACTAGTCTGTTTTTTCTTTTATTCATGTAAACATGTAAAAACATGTTTTACATATCTTTTATGTTCATTTGCAAGCAACATAAGGAAAAAAATCGTGGTGTGTTCCTTCCTATTTATCTTTCTAGGGGAACTTGCATGCAGTAGTCATTTAATAAATACTCATTCACAGCAAGACTACATGAATGAATAAATACGTAGAAAGGTATAACCACTGTCAGCTAAGTTACTCACCATAGTCACATCACCTAAAATGACTCACCCAAAGATTTTAGGAGTATATCTTGTAACCTGAACATTTTGTTGTTGTTGTTTAAATTAATGTACAGTTTTTCTTCAGAGTTTAAAGAGTCAGGCGACTCTGAGATATGTTAAGAAAAAAAACTGTTCTTTCCATCTCCACTGTTACCTTTTCCCACTCCCTAGATGCAAATATGTTCCCCACATGCCCCAAGTAGATTATAATTTTGGTTGGGTCAACAGTCAATGTTACAAGTACATTATCAACATGATCATGTATCTTGTGAACACTATTCATGGCAAAGTCGTAATATACGATGATTATTTTTCCTTTATTGCATTTCCCTAAAGAAAATAATTGCTTCATTTGTGTGTTTGCATGACTTTCTATATAGTCATGTGCCAGCTGACAAAAATCCATCAACAACAGATGGCACACATGATAGTGGTCCCATAAGGTTATAAGGGAACTGAACAATTCCTATTGCCTAGGGACATCTTGATAATTCTGACCCAGTGTAGACCTAGGCTAATGCGCACATTTGTGTCTTAGCTTTTGAAAAAAATGTAAAAATTTAAAAAAATAGGAAAAAAGCTTAAAGAAAGCTGTGTTATTACAAATGAGCCAAAAGTTAAAAAACTTAAAATGTCTATAAAGTAAAAAATTATAGTAAGCTAAGAGTAATTTATTACTGAAGAAATAAAAATATTTTAAAATAAACTTAGTCTAGCCTAAGTGTACAGTGTTTATAAAGTCTACAGTAGTAGTGGACAGTAACGTCCTAGACCTTCACATTCACTCACCACTCACTCACCGACTCACCCTGAGCAACTTCCAGTCCTGCAAACTTCATTGGTGGTAAGTGTCCCATACAGGTGTACCTTTTTTTTTAACCTGTTATGCCATATTTTAATTGTACCTTTTGTATGTTTAGATACACAAATCCTTACCACTATGTTACAAGTGCTTATGGCATTTACTACAATAATAATAGTGCTGTACAGGTTTGTAGCCTAGGGTAAGAGGCTAGATCATATAGCCTAGGTGTATAGTAGGCTGTACCATGTAGGTTTGTATAGATGCACTCTACAATGTTCACTGAACAAAACTGCCCAACAACCCATTTCTCAGAATGTATCCCTGCCATTAAGTGACTCATCATTATAATTATTAATTCAATCTAAGATGGGTAAATATATCTATACATTCAAACTCACACAATATAGTATTAATTGTGTCACGGGTCTTATCCAACAGCTTTTTTGCTTGTTTGTTTGTTTGTTTGTTTGTTTCTATATTGTCCAGGCTGGTCTCAAACTCCTGGGCTCAAGCAATCCACCCACTTTGGCCTCCCAAAGTGCTGGGATTACAGGCATGAACCACTGTGCCTGGCCCCAATTGTTCTCATCTAGAGTTTTTTGACCTCTGTTCTCAAATCATGTCCTAGGTCCTATTCATCAGTTTTCATAGGATTTCCTTGTCATCATCCTGGGGATTGTCTTCTCTTATTTCTCATGTGTGACACAATTTCCTGGATCCCATGCTTTTTTCTTTCTGAGTTTATTTCTTCATTGTGGGGGGTGCCCACACTCCAGGGACTTCCTAAGAAAGGGCCTATGGCAAACAAAAATTTTGAAACCATGTAAACTTGAGAATATCTTTGTTCTACCTTCACCTTTAATTTATAGTTTGACTGGATAGAGAATTCTAGGATGAAAAGAAGTTTTCCACAAAATTTTGAAGGCATTAAATTCATTGTCTTCTAGCTTCCAGCCTTGCTATTAAGAAATGTTATTCCATTCTGAATCTTGATTCTTTTTTGCGAAAGCTCTTCTTTGTAGAAGCTCATAACATACTCTATCCCTGAGTTCTGAAATTTCCCAATGATGTATTTTCTGTTTCTTTAGAGACAGGAACTCTCCGTGTTGCCTGGGCTGCGGTGCAGGGGTGCAATCAAAGTTCACTGCAGCCTCAAACTCCTGGGCTCAAGTAATACTCTTGCCTTAGTCTCCAGAGTAGCTGGAACTACAGGCACATGCCACCATGCCTGGAAAATTTTTAAACTTTTCAAAGACAAGTCTCACTTTGTGTTCCAGACTGGTCTTGAATTCCTTGCTTCAAGCTGTCCTCCCACCTCTGCTTTCCAGTGTGCTGGAATTACAGACATGAACCACCTCACCTAACCCCTAGTGAATTTTTTTTTTTTTTTTACTCAGTGTCCCACTCTATCACACAGGCTGGAGTGCAGTGGTGTGATCACAGCTCACTGTAGCCTCAACTTCTTGGGCTCAGGTGATCCTTTCGCCTTATCTTCCTGAGTATCTGGGACTATAGGCACATGTCACCATACTTGGCTAATTTTTTTTATTTTTTATAGAGATGAGGTCTTGCTACATTGCCTAGGTTGGTCTCAAACCCCTGGCTGGTATCAAGCAATTCTCCCACCTTGGCTTCCCAAATTGCTGGATTACAGGTGTGAGCTACCGGGCCCAGCCTCTAACCCCCAATAATGTATCTTAATTAAAAAAAAAAAAAAAATCTCTGGTGCTGGGATCTTGATGGCTTATTTTTATCTAAAAACTCATGTTATTTCATTTGGAGAAATATTCTTGGGTTGGTTTCAGTTATGTTTTTCCCTTCTCTCTTCATGGAACTCCTATCATACAGATGTTGGACCACTTGGACATGTTCTCTATTTTTTTCTTATTTTGTATCCTTTATTTTCTATTTTTGCTCCACTTTGGAAGATTTCCTCTAATATATCTTCCAATTTTCCTATTAAATATTTTATTTTTGTAATGCTATTTTTAATTATTTTTAAGCTTTTCTCTCCCCAAAATATTCTTTTTCTGAAATAACATCCTTGTGTTATACATGCAATATCTTATCTGAGTGTATCAATAATCATTTTCAAGTTTTATCCTCCCCTACAGTCTCGGCTTTCTCCCATTGCTTTTTTCCTGACTAATTGTTTCAGTGTTTTTTATATTATAATCAGATCATGGGGATCTTTGTTGGCTACTCCCACTAGGAATGGCACACGAAAAGGTAATTAGGAGTATATGACTAGTTTTTATTGACCAGTGACTTCACTCTATTGTTACCTGGCTCTCAGTATTTTCAGGTCTTTTCTCTTGGGCTGGTCAAATTCCCCGGAGAAGACTTCTAAGTGCCTGCCTAAGTGTGTGTGTGTGTGTGTGTGTGTGTGTGTGTGTGTTTGTGTGTGTGTACATGCATGTAGATGTGTATATTCAGCAACCAGTGTTCCAAATCAGAAAAGGTCAAGAGATACTGGGAGTTTTACCACTTAGTATATTAGCTCAATCATTCTGTTTTTAACATCGTACCTTCTCTGTATCTGCCTCCAGGAAATAAATCTCTCAGGTCTTCTACTAAGGTGAATAGCTGACCTGCTGCATGAAGTATAGAGGGGATCCAAAAGTCCAGATGCTTGTTAACAACCCCACTTGCAACCGAACTTCCAGAGGTAGCAGATAATGCCCATTATTGAACTTTTATTTGAAAATTTTCAAAGAAAACTAGACTGCTGCTCAGCTCTCTCTCTACTTGGCTAAGGATTCAGTTTTCCCAGATCAGCCTCCAGCTTTCGTTTTTTAGTAGCTGATGTCTACATTCTTGTTTATTTTGTCTTTGTAGGTTGTGGTTTTCAAAATATTATTGTGATTTGAATGGTAGCATTGACCTAGAATGCTAATGGTTAATCTACCATCTTTAATTAAATGTCCTAAAGTACCTATTCAGTGGGAAAAAAATACCTGTATTATTGTCTAATAATAAATTATTT
>CAUYQG010039202.1:0-11902 GCA_963574415.1 Tarsius wallacei | reverse complement strand
AGTTCCTCTGGGTATATTCCCAGTAGGGGGATTGCTGGATCATATGGAAGGTCAATTTCTAGTTCTTTCAGAAATTGCCACACTGTTTTTTTTAGAGGTTGAACTAGTTTGCATTCCCACCAGCAGTGTAGAAGCATTTCCTTTTCTCTGCATCCTCACCAGCATCTGTTCTTGTTTTTTGTTTTATTAATGATGGCCATTCTTACTGGGGTTAGGTGATATCTCAATGTGGTTTTTATTTGCATTCCTCTCATGATTAGTGAGGCTGAGCACTTTTTTATGTGTCTGTTGGCTGCCTATATATCATCTTTTGACAAGTGTCTATTCATGTCTTTTACCCACTTTTTAATGGGACTGTTTGTTTTTTTTCTTTCTGCATGTTTGAATTCCTTGTAGATCCTTGGTGTTAGGCCTTTGTTAGGTATACAGTTGGCAAATGTTTTTTTCACGTTCCGTGGGCTGTCTCCCCACGTTCTTGATAGTTTCTTTTAGTTTGCAGAGGCTTTTCAGTTTAACAAGGTCCCACTTGTCTATCTTATCTCTTATGGCATGAACATCTGGGGTTTTGACCAGGAATTGGTTGCCTTCTCTGATTCCCATAAGGGTGCTTCTTGCATTTTCTAAGATTTTTATAGTTTTAAATTTTATGTTTAGGTGTCTGATTCATTTGGAGTTGATTTTTATGTATGGTGATAGGTAAGGATTCTGAATCAATGTCCTGCATGTAATCAGCCAATTTTCCCAGTACCATTTACTGAATAGGTTCTCCTCTCCCCAGTGGTGTTGATGGAGGCTGTGTCAAAGATGAGTTGGTTGAGAAATTGAGGTTTTGCTTCTGAAATCTCTATCTTGTTCCATTGGTATATGCCTGTTCTTCTATCAATACCAGGCTGTTTTGAGTATTATAGCCTTATAGTAAAGTTTGAAGTTTGGAAGTGTGATACTTCCTGCTTTGTTTCTTTTGATAAGGATTGTTTTGGCTATTCATGGTCATTTATGTTTCCATATGAATTTCTGTGTTGTCATTTCCAGGTCTGAGAAGAATGATGTTGCTAATTTAATGGGTACTGCATTGAATCTGTAGATTGCCTTTAGTAGGTTGAACATCCCAACATCCCAATGTTGATTCTTCCTATCCATGAGCATGGAATATTATTCCATTCATTTGTATCTTCTTTGATTTCTTTCAGCAGTATTTTGTAGTCTTCATTGTACAGATCTTTCACTCCTCTGGTAGGAAGACGCTGAGGTATTTCATTTTTGTGTGTGTGTGTGTGTGGCTATTGTGAATGGAATTGTGCCTTTTATTTGGTTCTCTGCCTGCCTGCTGTTGGTGTACAAGAATGCAACTGTCTTTTGCACATTTATTTTGTATGCTGAGACTTGACCAAAGTCTTTTATCAGTGCAAAGTTTTTTGACAGATTTTCTTGGATTTTGAGATATTGAATCATATAGTAAGCAATGAGGGATAACTTAACTTCCTCTTTCCCTATTTGAATACTCCTGATTTCCTTCTTTTGTCTAATTGCTTTAGCTAGGACTTCCAACATAATATTGAACAGGAGGGGTGAGATTGGGCAGCCTGTCTTGTTCCGGTTTTCAGGGGAAATGCTTTCAGTTTCTGTCCATTTAGCAATATGCTGACGGTGGGTTTATTATAGATGGCACTTACTATTTTGATGTATGTTCTTTCTATGACCAGGTGTTCAAGGGTTTTTATCAAGAAAGGATGCTGGATTTTATCAAAAGCTTTTTCTGTATCTGATGATATAATCATGTGTCTCTTGTTTTTACATCTGTTAATATATTTAATTACATTTATGGTCTTGCAGGTGTTGAACCAGCACTGCATCCTGGGATGAAGCTTACTTGATCATGGTGGATGATCTTTGAGATGTGTTGTTGGATCCAGTTTGCTAGAATCTTGTTGCGAATGTTTGCATCTATGTTCATCAGGGATATTGGACTATCGTTTCTCTTTTGTTGTTGTTGTTGGATCTCTACCTGGTTTGGGTATCAGTGTGATGTTTGCTTCGTCAATTGATTTGGGGACAATTTCATCTTTCTTGTCTGAATACCTTCAATAGGATTGATATTGTAGAATTCTACTGGAAAGCTATCTGGTCCAGGGCTTTTTTTTTTGTAGGTAGTTTTCTTATGACAGAGTCAATTCCCTGTGTTGTTATTGTTGTATTTAGTGTCTCAGTTTCTTTTTATTTCCATCTTGGGAGGTTATGTGATGTCAGAAAGTTCTCCATTTCATTTAAGTTAGTTTGTTTCTATATAGGTGTGCATGGTAATCTCTGATAATTTTTTGTATTTCTTTGGGGTCATTGTGATTTTACCTTTTGCATTTCTGATTGTGTTTATTTGGGCTCCTTTTATCTTTTTCTTGGTCATTCTGGCTAGAGGTCCACCAATCTTGTTTATCCTTTCAAAGAACCAGCTTTTTGTCTTGTTGATTTTTTTCTATGATATTTTTGTCTTCTATGTCCATAATTTGGGCTTGTATTTTGTTGATCTTGATTCTTCTGCTAAAGTTAGGACTTGGGTAGTCTTGTCTTTCCAGTTCCCTTACATGATTTGTTAGGCTGTTACACTTGTACTCTTTCTATTTCCCTGATGTGTATTTGTAGAGATATGAATTCCCCTCTTAAAATTCTTTTCATAGCATCCCAGAGGTTTTCGTAGCATATTTCTTTGTTTTCATTTGTTTCCAGGGATGATTTAATTTCTGTTTTGATTTCAGTGTTGACCCAGAAGTCATTCAGCATCATGCTGGTTAGTGCCCATGCTTTTGTGGGTTTTAGGGAAATTTCATTGTTGTTGATATTTATTTTTATTCCACTGTGGACTGAGAAGGTGCATGGCAGTATTTCAATCTTATGAAATTTGTTTATGCTTGATTTATGGCTAAGTATGTGATTGATCTTGGAATACATTCCATGTGGTGATGAGTAGAATGTATATTCTGTGGTTGTTGGGTGGAGTGTTCTGTAGGTATCTATTAAGTCCATTTGGTCAAGTGTCAAGTTGAGGTTTTGGTTTCTTTGTTGACTTTTTGCCTCAATGATCTATCTAAGGTTGTCAGTGGGGTATTTAAGTCCTCAATTATGATAGTGTTACAGTAAATATCTTTTTTTAGTTTACTTAGTAGTTGCTTTATAAATGCTGGTACTCCTGTGTTTGGTCTATATAAGTTAAGGATGGATATTTCTTGTTGATGGATTGAACCTTTTATTATTATGTAGTGTCCTTCCATATCTTCTTTAGTTTTTGATAGGTTAAAGGTTGTTTTTCTGATATTAAGACTGTGACTCCTGCCTTGTTTTGTGACCCATTTGCCTAGAAATTTGTTTTCCATCCTCTTTGAGTCTGTGTGCATCCCTTGTGGTGAGATGAGTTTCCTGGATGCAGCAAATTGGGTCATGGTTTCTTATCCAGTTTGCCATTCTGTGTCTTTTCAGTGGTGCATTTGGTCCATTCACATTCAGGCTGATTATTGAAATGTGAGTTTTATCCCTGTCATGAGGGTCTAATAAAGATTTTTCTTTGTTTCTTTCTTTTTTTTAATTTTTAGCTTTTGTGGTTGACGTATGTGTCTGTTTTCAAATTTGCCGCTCCAATGTATTCTCTGATGATTCTCTGTTCTGTTCTCTTGGGAAGTGCAAGGTCATTCTTTTTTTAATTTCTTCTGTGCCCTTTTTAAGTGTCTCCTATAGAGCTGGTCTGAAAGCTGCATAATCTCTTAGGGATTGTATGTCTAGGAAGGATTTTAATTCTCCATCCCTGATAAAACTGAGCTTGACTGGGTAAAAAAGTTTTGGTTGAAATTGTTTATCTTTGAGGACTTTGAAATTTGGACTCTAGTACCTTCCAGCTTATAGTGTTTCTGTCAATAGATCTGCTGCTGTTCTGACTGGTCTTCCCTGGTAAGTAGTCTGACCTTTCTCGCTTGCTGCCATTAGGATCTTTTCTTTTGTACCTACTTTATGTAGGCAAATTACTATGTGCCTAGGGGTTGGTCTTCTCATTTGATGCTTGTGGGGGTTCTCGGTATCTCTTGTGTTTGGATAATCACATCTTTTGTGAGATGGGGAAAGTTTCCTTGGATAACCTCCTGGAATCCTTGCTCCAATGTGTTCTCCATTTCTCCATTTTCTCTTCTGGGATACCAGTCAATCATAGGTTTGGCATCTTGATATAACCGCACAGCTCTTTTAGGCTTTGTTCTTTCTTTCTGAGTATCTTTCTATGTTTTTTACAGATTGGGTTAATTCCATGTTTTGGTCTTTAAGTTCTGAGATTCTTTCTTCTGTTTGATTAATTCTGCGTTTCATGCTTGTCATCTTGTTATTTATTTCCTGTATGAAGTTTTTTGTGGCCAAAATCCCTGTTACAAGTTCTTTCAGTGTTGCATCTTGTCTTTCTTGATTCATATCCACTCTTCCCATTCATTACTTAATCCTTGTTGTATCCTGGAGACAGTCGTTGTGTGACTTTTATTGTTTGGGTTTTGAGGTCTGATTTTTCAGGTGCATTGGTGACTTCCATTGTTTGGGTTCTGAGGTCTGATTTTTCTGGTGTTTTCTCTTTTTTACAATGGGAATTACATGTTTTCTTCCATTGATATTTTTTCCTCACTTGTGACAGATCTCTTTCTTTTCTCTTTGGTTTTGTTATTCACTGGCAATGGGAGTCTATGTTTACTGAGCCCTCTATTCTTCCCTGATCAGGACTCTGAATTTTTTCTATTTTGAAACAAGGCTGAGGGTGGGAAGCTTTGCTGTTTCTTGTCTCTTGAGGATGGGGAGCTAGGATTCAGAAATTACTTGCACATCACAATGTTCACTGGCTGGGGTATGGGTTCCCTGAGACTCACTCCCCAATACCACTGTATATAACAATGCAATGGGTATGTGTGTGTACCCCCTGAGTCCAAGATAAAGTAACAGCAATAAGGAGAAAAGAGAAAAGCAGATTAAAATAGAAGGGACAAAATAAATAAATAAATAAATAAATAAATAAATAAATAAATAAAATAACCCAGAAGAACAAAATTAGAAACCAAAGCAAAAAACAATTAAACACACACACACACACACACACCAAAACAAACTAGAGGGAAAAAAAAAATGAAAAGAAGAAAAAAACAGGAAAACCAAACACACACATACTGAACACAAACCAGAAGGAGAAGAAAAAAAAAAGAGGAGAAAGAAAAAAAGGAGACTGAAAATGCAAATTGAACCTTTACACACACATTCAACTAAAAAAAGAGAACAAACCCCTCTCCAAAAAATGAACACTCAATCATTCATGTACACACATAGACAGAAAACAAAAAAATGGATGAAGAAAGAAAAAAAGAAAAAGAAAAAAGGTGGAGAGAATGCTAATCGAACCTTCACAAACATATTCACCCATAAAGAAAAAAGAAAAACAAAACAAAATTCCTGCCCTCTTGTGGCAGGTTCTGTAATTGTTCCTCTCAGCTGCTCACAGGTAAGACCCTCTGTTGTCTGCTGTGGAGTTGCACAGACCTCATTCACAATCTCCCCAGCATTCAGTCTTGGGAAGGAGGAGAGGACCGTGGGGGTGTATGGGGCTTCAGTCCTCCCCTCCCATTCTCGTATGGTCAGGGGTGGATAATCCCTCCGGTTGAGAGGTGTGGGATTGTCTCCTTCCCAGGTACTGGCAGGAGAGGGCAGGAGATGAGGTGGGGCAGGCCAGCCAGGCTTATCCTGGGTTAGAGTCCTCTTATCGTGGCTGACATCCAGGATCTACCTGGGTCTGTCCCACTCAGTTGTGCCCCGGCTGTATGGGTCTGATGTTCAGAGGATTGCTGGAGAGGAGGGGGATGGGTCACCCCAGACTCACCACTGATCTCTTCTGGGGTCTTCCTCATCATTTTCTGTTCACACCCTTTGTCCCCCAGCTGAATCAGGGTGGAGGATGGGGTGCCCTAGACACAGCACTTGTCCAGTCTCTCTGAAGTTTGTGCTTTGGGAATATTCCCTCTGGGTCACGATCAACCCCTGAGTCATTAACCCACCGATCACAGAGATCGTGTCTGTCTGCTTGTGGTGAGCATTCCCGAAGCACTTCCCTGCCCAGTTTTCAAGGTGGCCGCAGGGTGTCTGTTTCATCTTCTCCAGTGAGGTGCTGCCTCTGGCTCCCTCACTGCGCCCCCTCCATAGCCCTTGCTGCCATTGTCTAGCCAGGTGCTACAGTGGTGAGGCAGAGCCTACAGCCAGCAGTCGCTCCAGCAGCTTCTTCCCATGAAGGACTTTGCTGATTTTAAGAAATGGCACTTGGCTTCTGTGCCCTGGGAAGTGCCAGGGTACAAACAGAGCAGCTGAAGCACCAGCTGCTTCCCCAGGAGAGCCCTGGTTACTCTCTCCAGAGTCTCCACTCAGTCAGCCACTCACTTGCCCACTTACTCACAGACATGTACACAGAATTGTCCATACACTCTGACACAGTGACTCGCATAATCTGACTGGCTCCACCACCATCTTCCCTTGTTCCACTCTTTGATTTTAACTACTTGTTTGACGTTAGATTTCTTCCCTTTTCTGAGCCACGTTTTTAAAATTTAAAAATGGACAGCTTTTATGTGGATTCTAGATTTTTAAATACAGATCTTAGAGAGCCCCTAGTTCCATGAATCCCCTAAAATTATACATATATAGATTTTCTGGGGGAGAAGATCCATAGCTTCTATTAGATTCTCAAAGGGGTCCCAGATCTGAAAGAAGACAAGAACTGCTAGACTAGATTATTTCTAAGCCTAGCCCAGATGGATGTTACTTTAGTACCATTTCAAAATTTAAAAAGTGCTAATTTGATCTTTTTTCTATTAGTTGAGTTTTACAGCACATGCTTATACTAGTTTAATAAGTGGTCCAATTGAAAAAAAAATTCATTATTTCTTTAAAAGATTAAAAAATAGAATTTAGTTTCTTCTTCATACTGGAAAATTTTCAACAGAATTTGGTATGAATTGCAGAGTAACAGGAATTCCAAAGCTTAAACAATTATCTAAATGGTGGCAGAATTGATCTTGAATTCTCAAATTGGATTCAAGATTGCACTAAAAATACTTTCAAAGTAACTCTACCTGAGGTTTTAACTGATTTCATTTTTGACCTTGTTTAAGAATGATACTGAGTTTAGTGAATAAAGAATCTCCCCAATTCAAAAAACTTTTACAGTGTGGCTGGAAAGCAGAGGATGAAGCCATTATGTAAATATGTAAGATGTATTTTAAACTATTTGAACACTTCTTTTAATTACCCATTAAGCAGATTTATTCTTTAGGAGTCTGAATTTTCTAGTTGGGTCATCTGTCCTGATTAAACTAATTAGATGAATAGATACTTTATTTCTACCTTATTCTTCTGTGACAACAACCCAGACATGTATTTTTTTTTTACAGATGTTTCTTCTATATATTTTCAAATAAGCTATGCTGGTTGGGTGGAGAAATATTTCGTTTATAAAAATTTAATTTCTGAGGGGTGGAGCTTAAGATGGCGGCTGACACGTCATGCTGTAGGAATCTCCATGGAGGCAAGTGTCAATAAAGACTCTCTGCATGAGTAGGCGGGTTCTGGTGGGACCATGAAAGTCCATCTGCGGAGACATGGGTGCACGCACTCGGGTCCCCCTCTGAGGGCGACTGCAAGCCCCCACCACCCTGAAATTAGAGCGCAGCTCACAAGATTGCACACAAAAACATCTGCTGCCTGCCGGAACACACCTGAGAAAAGCCTGCTGAATCCAGCTGATTCCCAGGCGCACACCGTCATCTGTCATACTGTATCTGCTGGAGCGCAGGATTGGATTGTTGGAGACAGAGTATTAGGGAATCCCAAGAGGAATCCATGCCTGGTGAGGTGCCGCCCACTGAAGCCATTTTCCAGGCAGAGATTTGCATTGACCCGCCCAGCTCCCCCAGCAGCCTCCAACTTGTTGCCTAAGTGGCACGGACAAACTATTGCTCCAGGTGCTCCCTCACCATTGAAGTAGGAGAGAGACTGCTCCAGGCTTTGCCTTACTGCTTCAGCACCTGGTAGGGAGCTGTAAGGGGCTGCAGACCCAGTCCAGAGATCTGCTGTCTGTGAACGGCAGATTAACTACTCAGGGATTGATTGTGGTCCAGAGGAAATATCCTGAGAGCCCAAACTTCAGAGGGACCTGACGAGTGCTGACTTCCAGGTGCTCCACCCCCCACGCTGATTCAGCCATGGGACAAAGGGTGTGGCCAGAAAAGGGTGAGGAAGAATTCCAAAGAGATCAGTGGTGAGTCCGGGGCTGATCCAAACCCCCTCCTTCCCAGCAATCCTCTGAATGGTCAGACCCACACAACTGGGCCTTGACTGAGAGGGACAAACCCAGACAGAGCCTGGACATCAGTCATAGTTGGAGAACCCCATTCCAGGATAGGCCTGGCTGGGGCAACCTTGTGAGAGTACATACCTGGGGAAGAGACTATCCTGTACATCTCCCAGAGATCTCCCTGACCATATGAGAGTGGGAGGAAAGGATTGCAGCCCCACCCACCTCCACTGCTTCTTCTCCTTCCCTGCTTTGTTCCCTGAGGAGAGAGTGAAAGAGGTGGCTCTGCAGGAGAGATCTGATTAGAGAAACAATTACAGAGCCTGCCACAGGAGGACAGGTTTTTTTGTTTGTTTTGTTCTGTTTTGTTTTTTAAATTTTCAATTATTTTTTAATTTTAAAAGCGTTCTGAATGTTTGTTAGTCCATCTATTTTTTAAATATTTTTCCTTTGTGCATGAATGTGTATATGAGGCTTTGATCTGCATCCCCCCCAATTTTTTTCTTTTCTTTTTCTGTCTCTTTCTTCTTTTACTTGTCATTCTCTGTTTATGTGTGTATGTGAATGATTAAGTGTTCATCTTTTGATTTTGTTGTTGGTTTTTGCTCTTTTGTTCTTCTGGTATTTTTTTGTATTCATTTTTTATAGTTTAAGGGGTGTGTCAATATATGTGTCAGGGTTCCACCTGAATCCCCCCCCTTTACTTTTTCTTTTTTCTTATTCCCCCTTTGGTCTTTTTGTCTTTCTTCTTTATTCACTTTGTACTAGGCATGTGTGTGTGTGTTTAGTTTTCTTGGGTTTTTGTTGTTGTGGTGGTGGTTTGTTTTGTTTCACTTTGTTGTTATTCCAGATTGTTTTGCAGTGTGTGATGGTTTCTTTGCATTGTCATATAGGGTGGTGGTGGGGAGTGGATCTCAGGGAGCACATACCACAATAAGTGAACATTTTAATTTGCAAGTAGCGTCTGATTCCTAGTGCCCCATCCCCCACTTTACTCGCATTTCAAAAACTACAAGAGATAGCAAAGCTTCCCATCCACCATCATATTTCAAAATAGAACACATCCAGAGCCCAGATCAGGGAAGAATAGAGGACTGAGCAAACATCAGAAGGAAAAGCCTCTCCCACTGACACTGAATAACAGAACCAAAGAAAAAAGCAAGAGATCTCTCACAAATGAGGAAAAGCCAGTGGAAGACCTCAGACAATTCCAAGTCTACCAAAGACAAAACTCCTGAGAAATCAACCCTTGGTGCCCAAACAATGGGAAGTCACCAACAACTGGCCCCAGAATATGACAGGGATTAGGGAATGGTTCGAAAGAGTGAATAAGACTCAAGACTCAAGAAAGACAAGATGCAATACTGAAAGAACTTGTAACAGAGATTCTGGCAATAAAAAATTTCATCCAGGAAATAAATAAAGCGAGACAAGCATGGAAAGCAGAATTAATCTAGCTGAAGAAAGAATCTCCAAACTTGAAGACCAGTACATGGCATTAACCCGATCTGTAAAAAACATAGAAAGAAGACTCAAAGAAAGGACAAAGCCTACAAGAGATGTGCGACTGCAACATCTTATATCAAGAGGCTGAAACTATGCCTGATTGATATTCCAGAAGAAGAAAGGGAAAATGAGAACAACTTGGAGCAAGTATTCCAGGAGGTAATCCAAGAAACTTTCCCCATCTCACCAGAGATGTGACCAGCCAAGCACAAGATATACAGAGAACCCCCACAAGACATCAAATGAGAAGACCAACCCCTAGGCACATAGTAATTCACCTACACAAAGAGGTACAAAAGAAAAAATTCTAAAGGCACCAAGAGAGAAAGATCAGACTAGCTACCAGGGAAAACCAATCAGAATAGCAGCAGACATATTGGCAGAAACATGACAAGAAAGAAGAGACTGGAGCCCTATATTCAAAGTCTTCAAAGAGAAACAATTTCAACCAAGAATTTCCTATCTAGCCAAACTCAGCTTAATCAGTGATGGTGAATTAAAATCTTTCCCAGACTTCCAATCCCTAAGAGATTATGCAGCTTCCAGGTGGCTCTACAGGAAACACTTAAAAAGATATTAAGCACAGAAGAAAGAAAAAAAAAAAGAATGACCACATACTTCCCAAGAGAACAACAGAGCACAGAATCAACAGAGAATACAGTGAAACAAGAAATTTGAAAATACACACATACCTTAACTCCAAAGACAAAAAAAAAAAAAACAAGCAAACAAAGAAAAAAAATTTATAAGACCTTCATGACAGGGATAAGCAATCACATTTCAATAATCAGCCTGAATGTGAATGGACTAAATGCACCACTGAAAAGACACAGAATGGTGGATTGGATAAAAAACATGACTCATTTCACTACAAAGGATGCACACAGACTCAAAATTAAAGGACGGAAAATGAGTTTCCAGACAAATGGATCACAAAAGAAGGCAGGAGTTGCCATCTTAATATCAGACAAAACAACATTTAAGCTATCAAAAATTTTAAAAGATGCAAAAGGACACTACATAATGATAAAAGGTTCAATCTATCAACAAGAAATATCCATCCTAATTATATATGCACCCAACACAGGAGCACCAGCATTTATAAAACAGCCACTAAATAAATTAAAAGAAGATATTGACTCTAACACTATTAGAGCAGGAGACTTGAATAGCTCACTGAAAGCCCTAGATAGATCATCAAGACAAAAAAATCAACAAGGAGATCCAGAACCTAAACTTGACACTTGATCAAATGGACTTAGTAGATACCTACAAATTACTCCACCCCAAAACCACAGAATAGACATTCCACTCATCACCACATGGCACATACTCCAAGATCGATCACATCCTTGGCCATAAATCAAGCATAAACAAATTCCATAAGATTGAAATCTTGCCATGCACATTCTCAGACCACAGTGGAATAAAAATAAATATCAAAATCAACAACATTTCCCCAAAGCCCACAAAGACATGGACACTAAACAGCATGATGCTGAACAACAACTGGGTCAAAACTGAAATCAAAGAAATTGAAAGATTCTAGGAAACAAATGAAAATAAGGAAACATCTTACCAAAACCTCTGAGATGGCATGAAATAAGTTCTAAGAGGGGAATTTATATGTCTACAAGCACACATCAAGAAAATGGAAAGATCACAACTGGAGATCCTAACAAATCACATAAGAGAGCTGGAAAGAGAAGACCACCAAAACACCAACTTTGGCAGAAGAATCCAAATCACAAAAATAAGAGCCCAAATATGGGACATGGAAGACAAAAATATCATAGAAAACATAAACAAAACAAAAAGCTGGTTCTTTGAAAGAATTAACAATATTGATGGGTCCCTAGCCAGAATGACCAGAAAAAGAGAGAAAAAGTCCTTTAACACTTTAAAGTATTCTAAATTTAATTTGTATACTGACTCATGCTATATTAAGGGGTTATTCCCCCATATTGAAACAGCTGCTATTCCTTTAAATAAATCTACTATTTTAGAGTTGCTATTACAGTTACAACACCTTATCCATGGCCGGAAGGAACA
>CAUYQG010039198.1:0-13829 GCA_963574415.1 Tarsius wallacei | reverse complement strand
CCCAGCTCACCAGCCCATTGGATAAAAAACTGTATCAATATTGTTTTCATTATAAAGGTGATGACAATATTCATCTATTGTAGAAAATGTTAATTTTTCAGGAAAACTTTCTCCAGAGCCAGAGCTCTTCCTAAAAATATTTACATTCGTATACTTGGTATAAAATATACCATTAGTTTGATACATAGTCATGGTTTTAAATGGATATTTTTAAAACAATTATTCCACTTTTTAGAGAAAACTTATAAAAGTAGACTTTTTGGTAGCCCTCAGGTTGTCATTTATTTTAAGCTTTGCAGAACTTTTCATTTGCAGCAGCATTCTTTTTTGTTTGTTTCTTTAGTACTTGATTCAGGATTTAGTCAAGTAATTAGTCTTCTAACTACCATTGTTCATGATTTAATTTCATATCCCGTGTCTTTCATTTGGAGTCTTCAGCAACTCTTCTCTCAGCTATAGGGCTGCAGGGTTCATTGATGGGCATCATCCTAAAATGGTTTTCTGGCTCTTCAAGTTCTTACATTCTGAGGCTCTGCTGACTCATGCGATATTGTAACTGTTCATTCTCTGAAAATGTGAAGAAGAATGTCTTTCTGGAAGATCCAGTGTCTGTCTTTTTATTTCTTATTACATTACCAGATGATGCTGAGATGAAATGATTCTATTCCATGGAAGGTAAGATAATATATTGATTTTAAGAATTATTTTTTATTCAGACAAACCTGATTCCAAATTCAAATTTGCACTTTGATCATCACAAAATTCATAACATCTCTAAAAGTTGTAAAATAGGGCTAATATTTTCTTCAGGGCTTTCTGCCATGTATCCACCAAGTGCTTATCTTTTTGCTAGAATCTGAGAACAGAAAAATAAATTGCACATTCTTTTTCCTTAAGGAGTTTACATTTTTATTCAGCATAATGACCTTTTTGGATTTTGCCAAGATTTAGGAAAGTACAATTTTTTAAAGAGGTGTTTGTATTTGATTTTCAGTGACTATGAGATTGGCAAACACAAGAATTTAAAACACAGAGTTGAAATATATAAGATGTGTTGATGAATAATCATCTAAATATATAAAGGCCAGAGGGTAATATGATTAAAAAATAACAACAGTAAAAGAAACATAAGTCAACTTCCAATGGGAAAAGGGTTGCTACTAATAAGTATGCATATTTATTTTATGCTTCTTGGTAGCAAGAAAATAATACTCAAAGGCGAAACAATTTTGAGATTAGTTGAGTAGAAAAACTTTTTTACGGTTAGAAGCATTGTCAAATGAAATGCATTAGGTTTTTATTTCAGATGAATTCAACCCTGTTCTGCCTTTTAGAATCTAGTGCCTATTATCTTTTCTAGAATTGGGTCAGCAAATACAACAAACTCTGCCTTTGCAAGTGCACCTCAGAATACAAGCTGGGAAGTAGCACACAACTCTGAGGACTACTAGATGTTACTATTAGAGATCAAAATGACCATCAGACACAGAGAGGAAAAGTGGTATTATTTACACCAAAGTTTTGCATGATAGGCCAACTGAGGTTATTTGGAGAGTTAGGCAAGGGACAAAATTACCTCCACAAGGAACGAGATTGCTAGATTATGTCCCAAAAAAAAGGACTTGGGAAACAAGGAGGCACATTTTTAGTATTATTTGATTCCCTAGACCCAGCTCTACCTTGAATTTTCCAGCTGCGAGAGTCAGTAAATTCCCATGCTTGTTTAGACAGTTTGAATTGGGTTTATGCCACTTGAAACTCAAATACGAAAAGCTAATGAATCATTTTGTGTCTGTCACAGAGCATGCAACATGTCCAGAAAAAATTTGAATGAAAACATACCTTTTCAAACATAAGGATACCTTTTACTTGAAATATATTTGTATGTTGAATAACATGCAAAGTATTTTAACATGTGCCAGATTTCTAGGATATGTTACCAAAGGTTTTCGCCTCCTAATTAGTTGATTAGAAGACTTTGTTAAGTATCATTTCTGATTTTGCAAAACAGTATCCAGGTGTATTGTCTGGTTGAGTCGTGTTTCTTTTAAAGAGTTTCAAAGCACAGCGGAATTGTCATGAAAATCAAGGTGTTGGCATTTTTTGAACCATAAATTAATTTTCTAGATATCATACTTAATAGTCTACATTGTCTTTCCAGTTATAAAATATACAGACAAGAACTTTAACAAAATGAGCTCATTACCACCAGCCAACTAAAAAGACAAGCAATAAACCTAAAACTAACTTTTGGTAAAAATGCAAAAGAAGTAACTTGCTCAAGAGTTCATTGTCTACTATGTTACTCTGATTTATTGACATAAGGAATTGCTATTAAATTATAAATTATTAAAAATAAAGTCATATTTGAAACAGCATATATAATTTTCTGATACATTATTTAAAAAATCAAAGGTATTTCAGTGATGCTCAACTTGCATAGGTTTTATATAATGCTTATTTTTCCTAGTAATAATAAAAAAGATTTCTTCCAAATTAAAATTTGAGACCTCAGGACTTGGTGCACAATATAGTTGGACTGATCTCATTTGACCCTGTTGATCATCTTTGAAAGACATTTCCCGGGTGACTCTAAGACAGTAAAACCATTAGAAACATCTCCCCTAGAGCTCTCTAGTATTGATTTTTCCACTTCTACTACGACATGAGTCAGTAACACTTCTTTGAAGGAATCACTACTAAAATGGGGTCATGTTGCATTCCAACACTTCATAGTATAAATCACGGATATCATTGCAAAAAGCTATATTTTAACTCATCACAAAGTATATTTCCTTTTATAAGAAGGGCTGATATGTTTAATGCACAAATATTTTTGGAGTATTGGTTTACTTAGTAAAGAACTTTTGTTGAAAGGCTTTTCATTCCTTTTAGATTTACTGCAATCCCCCCAAAAAATAAGTCACTGAAAAATTAGTACATAAAATTAAGGGAAACCATGGTATACCAAATTATATATATATAATATGTAATATGCATATAATCTTGTACCTATATATGTTTAATTTCATGGAAACATATGCATTTTTTTCTGTCAACAAAGCAGAATGACATCACAATATTATTTTTGGTGCTATTGAGAGTGATAAGTAAAAGGTAACGGCTAGACAAAAGCAAAAAAAAAACCTCATCACAAATGTTCAAACTAATAAGACTGAGCCATTGCAAAGTTTGCATAAAATTTTAATTCTTACCAATTTATTTTGGTCAGTTGCTCATTGCATTTTATTCTACAATTAGCTTCAGGTCCAATATAAACACAATAATGATACTTTCACTGGAAGTATTAGAAATTGCTCTGTTAGAATGTGTACTTACCAATTAATGCCATAAATTTATGTTTTATTCATTTGTTCTTGTAAAAGAGTTTGATTTTCTAAAACTAAGTATTTTTACATATAAGAATTATTTGCCCCCAGTCGTTTGAAGACTTTAAGTTAGAGCACAGGAGGCTTGGTGTCATATGTTATTGATTCAGTTAATGTATAATTTTACTAGAATAGATGGCATTGTGTTGACATTTTTATTTAAAAATAAATTTCAAATTTTATGTTACTATGAACTATACTGCTATAAGGCATATATACAATCACACAGACATAAACAAAGAAACATATATTTAAGTTATTGCTTATATCTACTATATAATATACACTGTGGATACCTTTCCTTGAAAGCTGGAAAGAGCTAAAAAGCTCTTAATGAAATAACAAAAAACAAGCACACATGTATTTATATATATACAACGATTTATTAAAATTACTTTACATTTAAACTAAATGATTTATTTGATTAAATGACCTTGCCCTGCACATGGAAGCCTTTACAAATATGTTTTTGAAATGACAGCTGTTGCTATTCTTCTGCAAATGTCTTTTAGAAATGTATATTATAAACATTAAATCATGTTTAATTGGTAAAACTAGGGAATATTAGCATTCATATTTTACTATATATATCTATTCATTGCATGCTTTATATTTATATGTACTAAAATAGTAATGCTAATAATATATGTGCAGGTATAGGGGCCATTTACACTTTCAGTTATTATTTAGTGTTTTTTTATTTTAATTATATTTATGCATAGTGTACTGCTTTATTGACTATAAAAAATTTTGTTCATATCTCTTATTTTTAAATTTTAAATATTGCTTCAGTATTTCTGAATATTGTTTTTCTACATCTATACTTTCCATGTGCATATTTGTATACATACCCATATATTACAATGTGCTAAATAAATTTTTAATGAAAAACATGCTTTAGAGCCAGATGTGT
Organism: Tarsius wallacei; assembly: GCA_963574415.1. Taxonomy (NCBI): domain Eukaryota; kingdom Metazoa; phylum Chordata; class Mammalia; order Primates; family Tarsiidae; genus Tarsius; species Tarsius wallacei. The sequence goes on along the minus strand of CAUYQG010039198.1, from coordinate 9,527 downwards.
TTCTACTTTTAATTCCATTTTCTCATTCTATCTTCTGTCTATTAGTAAGTGCTGGTCTTGTATAAGACAGTAGCAGTGTTAAGATTGACTGGCTAGTTTCAGTCAAAAGAATGTTAGATATATGCACACATGCATAAAAAATAAGCACATTTAGAAAAGATGTAATTTACTTCAAGTCCAAAACATTACCAGAGAACCCCAAACAGTCATAATAGTACTGCTGAAAGTTGTATTTCGTTTGTCTGATGTAAATAAAAGCACGCGATGAATTTTTAAAAAGGCCATAGAGCAGAAACTATCAGTTATGGTGTACTCCATGAAAAACAACAACAACAACAAAAAAACACAAAGACTTGCTATTATTTTACTTGTAGTACCTCTTTATTAGTTTAGGCTAAAAATAGTCATTGACTTGATTTTTGTTATGTGCAATGTCAAAGTGAACTGTCGATTTTGCAGGTGAAATGAATAACAGCTTTGCTCCAAAAGACTCTGGCAATCAGCCATGCATTCTGCCAAACCGGTGTGCTGACCACCTACTTGGCTTGAGTCAGATGGCTATTTGGAAAGCTTTTAGTCTTTATCTTTTTATGTGATGTACCTGTCCACTTTTCAGCATGACTCATTTATCATCCTATGCCAAAGAACTGAATTATCTTGTATACATTTTATTATCTATCTAGAGAGTCTGACATGACTTTATAATGTCAGTGTATTTTTTCCTGGAAAAGAACATATGCGATATTTTGAAAACTGAACTTGACAACACGAAAATTGACACTCCGAATATGTAATTTTCTAACATTGTCTTGTGGGGCATACATGTGTTTACTTTTTTATGTATGTCTGGAAACTTAAAGCTTTCTATATAACACCTCCTGAGACTGTGTTTAAGATTCTGCAAAGTAATATATATATATAAAACCAGATTAGGTTCATCTGTAGCTACTGGATATAGAAAAGTCTTGGTAAGTACAGTTACTATAAGTATTATATAGGCATGTCATTTGTCATATGTAAAATGTTAAATAAACCTCAATAACTGTTATTAATATTACATGGAAATCTGAAAATTGAAAATCCAGGTAGTAACTCTAAGGAAAATATAGTAAGTAAGAGCAGAAATAAGTTCATGTTATGGAAAGGCACATAGTGACAGAAGAAATATCATTGATAGTAGACAGTATTTTCCACTCAGTCACTCTATAGATAGGCTATACATTCACCCTGTTCTTTCTCTAGTCATCCTGCTACTTTCTTTCGTAGTAACATCTCTCTATAATCAAACTGTAGTTACTGTGTTAGTTTAATTAGTACATAGGGAACCTATCACCTTACTCAAAGTCTTGTTCACTAGTTCTTCACCAGCATGTAGTACAGAGGTCACATTGATAAGTGTTATATGGATGCAAAGAAATGACTAGTAGATGTTATGAAAATGCATTTACATAACAGTAAAGCTAGAGTGAAGGAAACTACTCCAAAAGGTCTACAGAGCAAAAATAAAAAAAAAAAAGAAAGAAAAGTGCAAGTCTCAAAAATATGTGTATGTGAGTTCTCAGTGAATATCAAGAAGCTCAGGAGGTTCTTCTTTCCAATTACAGATTAAAGGGTAGTTGAAGTCAACATTAAGAAAACATTGAAGTAAATATAGGTTTAATTATCCTCCCACAACCACTATTTTGAAAGACATTCAATATCAAAGACATGGAATCTTATGTGTGAAGCCAGAATCGTGACTTGGACGAGGAAGCATATTAAATGGAAAGGAAGGCCTACCTGCTTGGCTTCCAACCTGGACTTTCTCCCTACTTGCCAAATGATGTCAAATAAATAATTTGTCCTGAGTTTTAATTTATGCTTGGTAATATAAAGATGGCAATGTCTAACTCACAGGGTTGATATGATGGTTGAGATCATGTATGTAAACTGCTTCACATACTCCTTACTCCAAGAACTCAGAGATATTTGTTTATTAATACAACCTCATCCATTTAATTAATGATAATGTTAATCTGAATTCAAATATTAAATTGTCTTTTCTTCTTGTTTTCTAAGTTGTTTTTGTATTTTTCAGTTGTCAAAATATTTTTTTACTAATTCAAATATATAAGGAAGGTTAGCAAACAGAAAACTTCTATAATCTAATTGAATTGTGATTTAACCCAAGATTTAACATCAAAAAATAAAAATAATCTTCATTTTACTAATTTGGGGGATGTTGAATTGGACAAATGTTATCTATAATCTTTTTTTTTATTTTTTTATTTTTTTTATTTTTTTTGAGTTGGAGTCTCAGTCGCCCAGACTGGAGTGCAGTGGCCGCTCCCGGCCACTGCAGCCTCAACCTGCTGTGCTCAGGCGATCCTTCCGCCTCAGCCTTCCAAGTAGCTGGAACTACAGGCGCGCGCTACCACGCCCGGCTGATTTTTTTTTGATTTATTGTAGAGATGAGGTCTTGCTTGCCCAGGCGGGTCTCGAACCCGCGGGCTCAGGCAATCCACTCACCTCAGCCTCCCAAAGGCGCGGGATTACAGGCTGAGCCACCGAGCCCGGCAGTTGCATTTTTCTATGAGATATAAATATTACTATTCTGTGGCTATTTCATTAGCAACACAATTTAGGAGCAATTCTAAATTCAGAATGGATACATTACAGATAATTTATTTAGTTTTAAAACTGACTCTTGTTGAGGTGAGTATTATATTAGGATTTATGGGAGTTAGATTCCATAGATATGTCAGTGCCTTTCTTTTCCATGGTTTTGGATGATTCCAGTTTTGTTTTACTAGCTTTTTTGGAGGATTATACTTTAGAGATACCCATGACTAGAGAAATCCAAAATTGATTAGAACTTCTATACAAGACAAATCTTTAATTTATTGAGCTTATAAAATAAATAATTTTTATTCTAAAAAAGAAATTATTTATAACAACATGTATTATAGTAAAGTAGAAATAAGAAGTCAGAACCACAGAAAAAAGAGAGAATCACTTGTGTTTTAATTTCATGAGTTTTGTTACCTTGTTTGGTTTTGAGCTTCCTTTGAGTTGAGCAAAAGGGGAAATGTCATACATTACATCACTCTGTTTATCAGCAATGATGAAAAATTGCAAGCTCCACGGGGAAATTTTTCTTTGCACCAAAATGTAGAATTTCCTTGCCCTAACTTTTGGTTAAATTTTTTTTTCCTTCTGCTTTGTACTGGAGGAACTGAATGGTGAAGTAGCAAATTCAGAAAAATGGATTTCATAGTTTTGTATCTTAAAGCAAACTTTCATCAAAGTGTAGAGTGTAACTAACATTTAAGCATAAAAACAAGTATATGGTATTTTATTTCAGGAAGGAATTCTATAAATGGCAAAGTGATCAGGGCCCAAGTAATGCCTTTCGATTGAATAGTTTTATCCAAGGATGCATCTTAGAACAAGATTGTTAAAATGTGTTTCTCAAACTGCTCCTTTCCTGCTGTTTGTCTTTCCTCTTTTTTTTCCTAACGTGCAGAAATGTTCTGTTAGTTGCAGTTTTCTTTTTAACACTGCCCTTTTAACACATTGTCAGATGACCTCCCCCTGAAGGAGCTATGCTTTTCTCAACAAGAAAGATGTTCTTTGTCTTCAGTGAAGACAGGATTTAGCTGGAATTGGAACAATTGGAAGGCAGGCAGACCCAGAATGAGTTCACAGGTGTAGCATCTGAAAATAATTCTAAGCCCATTAATATTGCATAGTTCCTTTTACAAATGTATATATAGTTACTTGCATAGTTGTTTCATTAATATCTTTTCCTAGCTATACTATAAGCTCTCTCAGGGCAGAGGTTATGTTGATGTTACTTACCAATTAATCCTCAGTTCCTGAAACAATGCCTGGCACAATAGTATTCGAGATACATGATTTAATAAATAAATTAATGTTTCTTTATCTTTTACATGTTGTCTTTGCTAGCGTTCCCTTTTTATTGTAAACTATAGAAAGATGTTTATACTCATTTATTAAAAAAAGTCTTTGATCTCAAGGAATGAAAAATATCTGGTTACAGTGACAGTATACTTATATGCATGAAAAAATTAAATATTCTGATAATACAAGATAGTGTATATCAAGTATCAGATGACTAGCATACACTGTGAATGCGCGAGAATTCAGGAGAGGGGATCACAGTGGACCAGGAAGGTGAAAGAAAGCTTTGCTGCTGATGTGGGTTCCAAACTGAGTGTAAAGCATGAGTAAGATTAAAACAGTTATTATGCAGTGAAATCATTACAGATTTCAGGTCATGGGATAGTGTGAACAAAGATGAGGACCAATCAGCTTTTTTGGTGTGAGGGAAACAAGGAGGAAGTCATGCTCATCTTGACTGAAGAATGGTTTATGTTAGGAAAGAGAAGGAGATGCAGTGGAAAGGTATGTTGGACCTACATTCTTTGGTGTTTTTATTTCATTTTATTTTTATTTTTTGAATCATGGTCTGTTGCCCAGGCTAGAATGCAGTGGCAAAATCACAGCTCACCACAACTGCAATTGGGCTATGGCAATCCTTCTGCCTCAGCCTCTTGAGTAGCTGGGACTACAGACCCATACCACCATGCCCAGCTTACATCGGGTCAGGCCAGTCTGGCCTAGAGGTGGAGCAATAGGAAGAAAGCTGGATGGGGTATGTTAGACCTTGTGAAACTTTCACCAGTGATGGGATATGAGGTAAAAGGGTGATTATCTTACTGAAAGAGAGAGAGAGTGAGAGAAAATCATTAGAGAATCCTGTTAGAGAAGAAGATAATGAGTTGAGTCAGGGCATAGTGTTCAGTACAGTAAATGATATGTTTACTAATCTAGGCCCAATATTTTTTATGCAAACCCTGAGACCAGATGTGTTTCAGAATTTAGTTCATATAGGTAACAGGATAAGTTTTTTGCAAAGGGCTACAAAGTTAAATAACTTGTACACACCAAATTTCCCAATGAAGAAAGGTATTCCCTGGGAATTTAATAGGTCACTCTCCTAAATACCCAGTAATCAAACTCATTTATATTTCTGTGGCTGTGTGTGTGTATACATATATAAATATGTTTATATATATAAAATGAAGTGGGGTAAAATAAAGACTATAACCAGTCTCAAATAAGTTCAGGTTAGGTTTTGCCGCTAAATGGATTCAGGCTTGGTCAGATCTTGCCAATAAATTAGTTACAAATATTAGCATCTTTTGGATTTCAGAATTGTAGAAACTGGATTGTGGACCTGTACTTGACTATAATAAGCATTTAATGTACATCTTTGCTTACTCCAAGATATCCAGTCATAAAAGTCATGATTCTTTTTTAAAATCTGTGATTAAAAACAAAAAATAGTTTCATAACTAAATGGCTACAGTAGATAAATACATGCTGAAGGTGTATTTTTCTGTGTTTATATTACACAAACTACTAAGAGGTTTGCTGTTTTCTGTGTACCTATTCTGTGTTAGTTTTAAACAGGAAGTTTTGGGGAAAAAGCATTCTCAATATATCTAGATATTTGAGAAGATAAATCCAGTTTGTTTCTTTAATTTTCTTGTAACAAAAGGACACCTCCCAGGAAATAGCAAGTAACTCAACAATATTTTATCATTTAATGAATTTAATAAAGCCAAATGCCTGTTTTCTATTTTCTTAGCTTTAAGCCTAGTTTGAATTTTTTTTTTTTTTTTTGGTATGTTGAACTGCATATATGATTTTGTCATTTCAAAAATAGAAAAGATCCAGACATTCTGGAAAGCATGGGCAAGATATAGGAATATCAAAACATGAAGAATCAAATGCTTAGGAATGAAAAAACATGATTTTAATACAATTATATGGGTATGGTATAACTTCCTTTGTATTAGTATGAATAATGGGTATAAATGACCTTCAGTTTATCATTGTAGTTGATAGTACATTTAAAAAATATATATTATGTCTACTCAGGGTGAATGTCAATCATTAAATATCTTGAGTATTGTATTATCAGGGTGATCAGGATTTCATTTTGGGGAAATTATTGGAATGAATGCTGTATATGTAGTTAAATGCTAATTAAACAAAATACCTATAGTTTTAAGCTTTGTCCTCTTAAAACATATTTGATACTCATGACAAATATTTAAATGTTGTGTCACCATCTTCTTTCTCAACAGATCTGTATGGAGTGCTAAAATCTTAATTTTTCTAGGTGCTTGAAAATTGAAAATATGTCTCTTTTTATAGAGTAATAATTTTAAAGCCAGAAGTGACTACAGATTCAAGTTTGAGAAGAATGTTATTCTGAAAGTTGGAGCAGCCTTCTGACATAAGACATTTAAAAAATCATCTTTTAAAAAGATGTATGATAGATTTGCAAAGGCAAATTGGAAAATTATTGATATTTGATATTTTAAAAAATTCCCAGGGAATACCTTTCTTCATTGGGAAATTTGGTGTGTACAAATTATTTAACTTTGTAGCCCTTTGCAAAAAACTTATCCTGTTACCTTAAAGTTCTTCTCTCTCATAGAACAGAAAAGGAAGGTGAGGCTGGAAATACCAAAAATACAACCATTTCCACCCACACCTGCTCATTAGTGGCCGTCATTAGTTTGCAGTGAAGTCAGTTGCACATCCATTAGCACTAAAGGACAATCAACTGTAGCTTTCTGTGTGCTAGAATTGTCCGGCTGCTCTAGTTCTCGCAGGACAGAGGATACAAACACTGTAAAAGGATACCTCAAGGACTAAATAAACAAACTCAGGCTAGAGCATTATAATTAAGCAATTATTAAACAGGGAACTTTGCTGAGTACTTTTTATTGTACTTGAGACAGAGGAGTCATTCAGAGGCCAAGGGACCCTTCCTTTACCAGGTCCAATCATTGTCTCCACTTCCTCTTCTCATTTCCCACCCATGAGAGGAAATGGTAGAAGATTCTTGTGAAGGTGGCTATCAAATAGAATTGCAGCAGGCAGTTAGATCCACACATACAGTACAGAGGGAAACTGCTTCACTATTAGTCAGATGGAATCAGCCAGGGTGGAACTTGACAGGGGTTAAAAAATATAAAGTAAAATTGGAAACAAAGAGGGCTTGATTACTTGATTCATTTAAAGCCACACTGATAGAGGTTTTAGTTAGTTTGTTGTTCAAATAATAGGATAATTCGTTGTGGCTGAGAGAGGAGTGTGATTTGGGAGGATGCCTCTGAAATTTTTCCCTAGTTTGTATTCTATTAACTCCTACAACTAGAATCATTCCTTGCAGATATATTTACTGGGTTTAACGTATTATGCTCCTTGGAGGGTGCAAGGAATTAACAAGGATGTTAACAATTCACATCACTGGGAGGGAGACCTATGCCCAACAGGTACATAAGTGTAGGCAGGTAGGAGGAAGTAGAATAATGTTCTCATGTGGTAGCTATGTTGCTCCTCAGAGTTCTGGGTAGAAGGGGCAAAGAACAGCTGTTACAAGACTAACAAGGCTTGCAAAACAGGGGATCAGATTGGAATAAGGGGCTTCCCCAAAGACAAACTGTAGTTGTGTTACAGTAATTGTGGCCCTGATGCTGTGTATCTGATTTTGAGAATCAGTGGTGGTCAAAGCAGTTCTATTGTCTTTCGTATATATTTTTGTCATGGCTGTAATACAGAGTTATTGTTGATGGGTAAACAGAAATGCACAGGGTTGATTTGCCTGGCTCCAAGGTCACAACCATAGCCAGCAGTAAAATTGGAACATAAACTGAAGCCTCCTCATTCCCAGACAGGCACCTTTTCAGGCATCCCAGATGGTATACTGGCAGCCTGCGAGCCTTGTCTGCCTTAGGACTAGATTGTGCTAGGCCACTCCCCATGGCTTTGCTCCACATTGTCTGTGTTCTGGGATCTTTTCTGGCACCGCCTCCTGCCTAACCAGCCCTCTCTTTTGGCTAAAGAAAGTCATTTAGTTAACCCAGCAAGGAGTTCTACAGCTTCAGGACAAAGTCTGTCCTTGCTGCTGAGCCCAGAGAAATGCCGCTCTTCCTGCTCTTGTGGCCATCGGTCACTTCACCCTCCTGGCTGGAATATATTTCTTCTCTTTAAGAGAAATTTGATTACACATCAAGTTTTTCTTAGACCAGTCCATGTTTATTGTGATACTTTGTGTGTCCTTGAGGACATGGCCTTTGAAATGGATAGACCAGCTAAGAGTAGACACACAAACCTGTGAGAGGGAGTTTGATTTATTCTCCAGCAACCTAGGGAAGTTAATGTTTTTTGCTGCTTTATGACCTGTCCCCTCTTTCTTTTATATTCTTTCCAATTCATTCCCATTTGAACTGCATCTTTTCTCAGGATTATCACTGACAACCATACTGAGCACCTGTCATTTGCCAGGGACAATACTAGGCGCCATGGGCAAAAGGAGGTTGTAGTCTGGCAAAGGAGTTTAGCACAGGCGTATGAAAATACAGCTGCTGTATTCCTGCAACACCAGCATGTGATAATTGCCACCTAAGTGGGATGGACAGTCTTTGTTGAAGGGGACAAGAAGTCATTCCCCACAGAAATCATCAAATAAAGCTTCATAATGAAGTAGGAGTTTGTGGGAATCATGGACTGTCATGTGAATGGATTTGGTGAGAGCTTTCTTTTGACACTTTCAGTCAGTCTCTGGGCACTTCGAATAGTGGTGAACTCAGCCTCTCCAAAGAAGTCTCTGTTTCTACATGTTCTGGGTCTGACTCAAAGCTCTGCCTTGCAGCTCTAGTAGAATTTTGTTGGAGGGGAAAAGAGGGCCTTCCAAGTTGGAGAAATGGCAAACATAGAGCTGTGGGGAAGGAAAGGGCAAAGTGGTTTTGGTGTATGCTGTGAGCAGTGCAGTTTCTGGATCAGCAAAGTTGGGTAGACTGGCTACAGGAAAGAGAGGCTACTAGGCAGATTGTGGAGGGTCTGGAATCTGGGTTCAGGAACTTAAAATTCATCCTGAAAACAACAGGAAGCCATAGAACATAGCCCTCTCTTCTTAATTTTCAATTTGAAAAGTTATTTAAGCTTATTGTGAGGAAAAACATAAAATATATGAGGTCAAAGAAGAAAATTAAAAGCTTTTGATCACCAGGATGACAAGATCAAAGTGGTTTTGTAGGAGAATGAATGTAGTCTTAGTTGGCCTTGAGGCAGGGACGTGTGCTGCAGTTGCTGGGATCCACTTGATCTCAAGAGATCAAGGCTTGATTTAGAAGTTGTGGCAACCATGAATAGCCAGAGTAATCCTCAGCAAAATCAAAAACAAAAACAAAACAAAACAAAAACAAAGTGGGAGATATCACACTACCAAACTTTAAACTTTATTATAAGGCTACAATAATCAAAACAGCTTAGTATTGGTACAAGAACAGGCATATAGGCCAGTGGAGCAGGATAGAGATTGCAGAAGCAAAAGCTCAATTTGTCAACCAACTCATCTTAGACAAAACCTCTACTAATAACGACTGGGGAGAGGAGAACTTATTCAGTAAATGGTGCTGGGAAAACTGACTGACCACATGCAA
>CAUYQG010039194.1:0-16043 GCA_963574415.1 Tarsius wallacei | reverse complement strand
GGTGAGTGGCGGAGGTGGCCCCACGCCACTCCCAGTGTACTTCAGTCAGAGATGGAATCAGTGCCTCCGAGGGGTGGATGCCCAGAGCCTCCTAGGGTGACCGGAGGCTCAGTCTGGGATCAATGCAGTCAGGGATGGAGCTGAGACCCGGACCTTCCCACCCACGAGGGAGCAGCCCGGGACGCAATAGCCAGCCCTGCGTCGGACCAGGGGTCCCTGAGCCTCGGACCAATGCGTCCAGCTGTGGGCAGTGGGGTAGGGGAAGGAGGGCAAGAGACTTTTTGGGGAACTCACATTCGGAGAATCTCACAGTTCCGCCTGTGTTGCCACCATCTTGACCCGGAAGCCCTTGATTGTGTTTTTAAACTAGGTATTTGCATGTCAGTCTTTCCTATTATGTTCTGTGTTCCTTGAATATAAGGGCCTTGCCTTACTAATTTTAGTATGTTGTTTTGGCACTGACACACAGTAGGCCCTCCTTACATATTACTTACATCAATGAATGTCTTTTAGAATGTGATTAATTGGCACTTAAAGAGCACCCATTCCAATTCCTTTTGATTCAGGCAAACAAACATTTGAGGAAATTTATAACTTAACTGTACATTAGGCAGTTAGATTTTAAAGAAAAGATACATAGTCTTACACTCTGTCCCAGGGGAAGATATGTGGCGTTTTGCTTAATGCAATCAATTCCATGCTTTCAACACCAATTTGTGCTTGGTTCATTTCTTTTCTTCTGGAACTTTTCAGAGTGAGAACCTTTAACAAAAAAACAATTTAACAAGATAGACATTTAGTTCAATAGAAGAATTTTTCTGGTGTGAAAAAATAAATTGCAAAAAGGACTTTGCGTCTGAAAGATAATTAATAAAACCCTTCCCATGTGATGACAAATCTGACATCTTGTCTAATGTCTGGCAGAGAAGAAAGTGTTGAGAGTTGCACAGTTGGAATAAAATGTTCCACTTCACAGCAAGGCCAAGGAGGAACTGATAATTATTTCTAAGCAAGAAAAGTTCATAGTCTAAATTGTTAAATTGACATGACATCAGGCCTGGATGTGTAACTATTCACCATCAGTGAATAGTTTAGACTTTCCTGATTTCACAGGTAAATATCGTCAAGAATGTGCATGCTCATGGAACGACTCCCTCTTGGTCATTTTGGGATACAACTATATTTATAGAACTTTTATCTTCCTTCATATAAGCATCTCAAGTGTTGTGGCTGACTGAGTAACGGCCCATATCCTAATTCCCAGAATGTGTGAATGTTGCCAGGATCACCTAGGTGAACATTAATGTAATCACAGTGGTCCTTATAAAAAGGAAGGAGGAGGGGACAGAGTTAGAAGCATAAGTCAATCTGATGGCAGAAGAGAGAGAGAAACAGAAGAGAAGATGCTATGCTGCTGCTTTGAAAGACAGAGCGAGGAGGCCACGAGTTGAAGGATATAGATGGCCTCACTGGAAATGGAAAGAAAACAGAGTCTCCCAGAGGAGTGCAGCCCTGGATACACACGTTAGACTTTAGAAGATAATGACATATTCTTAAGCCACCAAGATCGTGGTACTTTCTTATAGCAGCAAGACGAAACTAATACATGGGGCATGCTTTCTTGAAATCAAGCCTGAGACCAGGACTCGGTACAGGTATCTTTCTCTGGGAGCTGATCCAGGAAGCAGGAGTGAAGGGTGGGCTGGCAAGGTAGGAGAGGAGGGGGAGAATCAAGGTAAGGAGGAATCCTTGAGGTCACTGCCATAGACAGCCAGGGTCAATCTACTAGGAATTCAAGAGGCACAGGGAATGTCTCTCAGAGATGTTCATCTGGGAGAAGTTAGGTTGGGGCATTTAACCCATTGTCGTTTGCTGTGGACTGAGGGCTGTCCCCAGGGCATTAACTCCTCTTCGTTTCCCACCTCTGCTTGCCCTCACATTAACCAAGCTCCTTCAGGATAGGAGAAAACCCCAAAGTAGAACGTAAAGAGATTGAGGGCACTCTAAAGGGCAGGTCTGAGCTCTTAGGAAACTGTCTACTCACCACAGCAGGGGCTGAGATTGGAGACTGGCTGGAGTAATGAACTCAGCCAACAGCAATATCCTCTATTGGTCTGAACCCTCAAATTCCAGACTGTTCATCTACTAAATCCCCTATCTGTTGTCTGTCTGGATTCAGGGTTTTATGTGCGACCAGACATATTTTCCAGTGCCTGGCATATGGTAGATATTCATCATTTGCTCATTTAAATTTCTTTGGGCTACTAAGACTCACCCAAGAGTGCCTCATACAGGAGGCCTTTGCTTGACTTCGAGGAAACAGGTCTTATGTGGCATTCGGTACCACTAACTTATTTTGTAAATAGAAACACATACCACCAATTCTGAGCAGGCCCAGCCTCTAGGTTCTACTAAGGATCAGCCAGCAAGCCAAGTCTTCCTAAGTGCATTAACTGAAGTGCTTATAAAATTGTATGTCTCCTTTTACATTTTCCAGTTGAGCCTGGTTGATTAATCCTGGAATCTCAATAGTAAAGAGTTAATTCCATTTAGATAAAAACTATGATTTCATGTTTTAGGCTCTGTTTTAGCCATACTCCAAGAGAACATGCCTAAATCCTATTTTGAGATAATACAGCATATTCAAATAATCCTGAAAACAACCCAGAGTTTGTTATTCCTGCCAGATTGCTCCCTGGTACCTAGACTGACTCGCTATGGTGTTTGCATTTACCAAATCCCTGCATGGAACATTTTTTTCTATATGTTGCCACTTGAAAAATATCAATTATCTTTCCAATATGTTCTTATCTGTGATGGGGTACCAGTCTCTATTCCCATCCACAGAGTATATTCCTCTTTCTTCTTTATTTTTATAATACTTGATATGTACCAATCTATATTAATATGTGTTATATTAATACATATTTATTATACATGTAAATTACACATGTATATATTGTATTAATATAAATAATAACTACTAGCACATAACACCCACTGTGAGCCAGTTTCCTTCTTAAACCCTTTGATTTCTGTTAACTCATTGAATCCTACAACTAATGGGAGTAGATAAAACTACTGGTTGAATTATGCAAATGAGGAAACTAAGGCACAGAGAAGTTAAGTAACTTGCTCAGGGTCACACAGGAACTAAGCGGCAAAACCAGGGTTCAAACCTGGTTAGCCTAGCTCAAAATTTTTTGCTCTGAACTACTTTCTAACTAATTCCCAATATATGGAAATGCATATTATGTTTTATTATGTTATATGCCTATATATCTGCTTTTCCTTCTAGATAATATGTTGTAAAGGGCTTTTTTAAAATTTCTTCATCTCCAACATCTAGTGTGGAGCCTGGAAAAAAATATAAATTTTAAATTTTCACTAGGGAAATTGATAAAATAAAATAAATTCAGTGACTGTCGTAACAGCACATCAAAATGTCCTATAACTTGAAAGAGACAACTAAAACAACAACAAAAAAGGAATACGACTATTATTGATACTCAGGAAAGCAGCATGTTTGACAGTTACCTGCTGCATCCTCACTCTGACAGCCTTGCCGACGTGTTCCAAAATCATGAGCTTCACCCATTCTCCTTTCCTTCCTCCTTCCCTTAACATCAATCCACTCTTCCTTCCTCATCTCCCCTGTTTTGCCCTCTCTATTGTTTTCCCAAATTATATTTTGCATCCTGAAATACTAAATGAAGGGAATCCATACATTCTGAACACCTATTGTGGAGTCAAGCTATAGTCGACTGCATTAGATTCCAGTGGCTGCTGTAACAAATGACTATAAACTTAGCAGCCTACAACAACACAAGTACATTATTATACAGTTTTTAGGTCAAAAATTTGAAATGAGTCTCACTGGACTAAAATCGATGTGTTGGCAGGGCTGCATTTTTTTCTGGAATCTCTAAGGAAGAATCTTCTTTTTTGCCTTCACCAGTTTCTAGAGGCTGCCCACATTCCTCCACTCCTGGCCCCTTTCTCCAGAAATGTCAGGTTGAGTCTCTTTCACACCACATCACTCCGCCCTCACTTTGAACATCATATTTCTTTCTCTTACTCTTTCTTCCTTTTTTTTGATTTGGAGTCTCACTGTTGTCACCCAGGCTGGAGTGCAGTAGCATGCTCACGGCCATCACAGCATCGACATGCTGGGCTTAGGTGATTCTTCTGTCTCAGCCTTCCAAGTAGCTGGAACTACAGATGCACACCACCATGCCCGGCTAGTTTTTTGTGACTTATTGGAGAGATGAGGTCTCACCAAGTTGCCCAGGCTGGTCTTGAATGCCCAGGCTCAGGCAGTCCTCTCCCCTTGACCTCTCCAAGTGCTGAGATTACAGGCTGAGCCACCACACCCGGCCCATTCTTCCATTTTCAAAGATACTTTCAAAGATATATGTTATGACCTTCTAGCCAGAATTCAAACTCAGGTGAGTTTGGACTTCTTGTCCTGTGCTTTTCCAGGTACCTTGTCTCATGGTGCTTCACTTTACTGCATTTGATGATGCTATGATTTTTTTACAAATTGAAGGTTTGTGGTGTCAAAGCCAAAATAAAAAAAAGTAGAGATGAATCTCTAAATTTAGCATTTTATTTGGGAAGGAAGAATTGCATTTCAGGGCATTTGTATAGACTGGATGGTCTTTAGTATGCGTGAAGAACAAAGAGAAAACTGGGGATTTTATAAAAAAGAAAAATGTTATATGCTCACTTAAAGAAAGTTCATTGGCACTAGGAAGGTTCTGGGGAGCTGGCAAGTCCAATTGGGGAGGTACAGTAGTGAGCAGTCCAAGTCCTAGAGTTTCAGTCAGTTATTTTAAATTAGAAGCTGTAGATAAAACTAGTTTTAGGTTATAGCAGCCAGGCTTGCAGGGAATTATGTTTTAAAAGCAATATTTTGCATCCTCAGTGCTTTCCCCCCTTACTTCTTGACTTTGTTGGGTATGACAAGAATGGCCCAATTTGTATAATCCACTTTGGCAACTCTGAATCAAACAAGTCTATTGGCACTATTTTTCTAACAGCATATGGTTACTTTGTATCTTGGTGTCACATCCTGGTAATTCTTGTAATACTTTTAACTTTTTCATGATTATTAAATCTGTTATGGTGATCTGTGATCAGTGGTCTTTAATATTACTGTTTTAATTGGGGAGCCATAAACTGTGCTTATGTTAGACAGTGACCTTAATCGATAAATGTTGCATGTGTTCTGACTGCTCCACCAACCAGCTGTTACCCATCTTTCTCCTTCTCCTTGGCCTTGCTACTTCCTGAGATACAACAATGTTGAAATTAGGCCAATGAGTAACTCTTTTTGCCTCTAAGTGTCCAAGTGAAAGAAAAAGTTGCACACCTCTCACTTTAAATCAAAAGCTAGAAATGATGAAGCTTAGTGAGGAAGGCATGCCAAAGCTGAGATAAGGTGAAAGCTAGGCTTCTTATGCCAAACAGTTTGCCAAGCTGTGAATGCAAAGGAAAAGCTTTCGAAGGAAGTAAAAAGTGCTAGCCTAGTGAACACATGAATGATAAGAAAGCAAGACTACCCTATTATTGATATGGAGAAAGTTTTAGTGGTCTGAATAAAAGATCAAATTGGCCACAACACTCCCTCAAGTGAAAGCCTAATCCAGAGAAAAGCCTTAACTCTCTTCAACTCTATGAAGACCGAGAGAGGTGAGGAAGCTACAAGAAGAAAAGTCGGAAGCTAGCAGAGGTTGGTTCGTGAGATTTAAAGAAAAAAGTTGTCTTCAAAAAAATAAAAGTGCTGATGTAGAAGCTGCAACAAGTTATCCAGAATATCTAGCTAAGATCATTGATGAAGTTCACCACACTAAATAAAATATCCCACATAGATGAAACATTTGTATACTGGAAGATGATGCCCTCCAGGACTTTCATAGCCAGGGAGGAAAAGTCATAGACAATAAAGCCCTCTTGTTTGGTACTAAGACAACAGGTGGGTTTAAGTTGAAGTTATCACTCATTGGTCATTCCAAAAATCCTAGAACCCTTAAGAATTATGCTAAATCTACTCTGCCTGTGCACTATTAATAGATCAGCAAAGCCTGGGTAACAGCACTTCTGTTTAAAGAATGGTTTGGTGAATATTTTAAGCACACCTTGGAGACTCACTGCTCAGAATAAAGGATTTCTTTTAAAATATTACAGTTTGTTGGCAATGCACCTGGTCACCCAAGAGTTTTATAGGAGATATACCAAGAGTTACTGTTGTTTTCATGCATGCTAACTTATCTTCCATTCTGCTGCTTATGAATCTAGAAATAATTTTGACTTTCAAGTCTTATTATTTAAGAAATACATTTTGTAAGCCTATTACTGAATCACTAAATAGTAATTTCTCTGATAGATCAGGGCAAAGTAAATTGAAAATCTCTTGAAAAGGATTCACTATTCTAGATGTCATTAGAATATCTGTGATTGATGGGAGGTGGTCAAAATACCAATATTCACAGGAGTTTAGAAGAAGTCTATTCTAGCCTTCATGGATGGCTTTGAGGGTTTCAAGTACAGGAAGTAACAGCAGTTGTGGAAGAAACAGCAAGAGAACTAGAATTAGAAGATGTGATTGGATTTGTTGCAATCTCATAATAAAACTTCAACATATGAGAAGCTGCTTCTTATGGAAGACCAAAGTAAGTGGTTTCTTGAGATAGAATCTAATCCTGGTGAAGATGCTGTGAACACTGTTGAAATGACAACAAAGGATTTAGAATGGTACCTAAACTTTGTTGACAGAAGAGCTGCAGGGTTTGAGAGGATTGACTTCAATTTTGAAAGAAGTTCTACTATGAGTAAAATCCTATCAAACAGCATCGCATGATGCAGAGAAACCTTTCATGAATGAAAGAGTCAATCAATATGGCAAACTTCATGGTTGTCTTATTTTAAGAATTTGCCTCAGCCTTCCCAACCTTTAGCAACTACTGCTCTGATCAATCAGCAGCTATCAATTTCTAGGCATGATTCTCTGCCAACAAAAATATTATGACTCGCTGAAGGCTCAGATGATCATTAGCATTTTTTAGTAGTAAAGTATTTTTAAGTTATGTACTGGGAAGCCAAAATATCCATGTGACTCACTTTATTGTGATATTTGCTTTATTGCTGTGGTCTGGAACTGAGACTACAATATCTTGGTGGTAAGCCTGTCCATGCAGCTTCTCTTTTAATAGTTTGAGGAAAAAATGTTGGGTGGCATTCCATTAGAAATAAGATCTAGGATGTTGGTTTCAAATTACACATGAAAGCAATAATAAGACTGATCAAAGTAAAAGTAGTCTCCCTTTTCACCTCCCTAAGATTACAAAATCATTTCTAAGTGTCTGTTACCTCAATGACCAAGAAAGTGGCAGGTATTCTATGATCATGGGTCTATAAAACACCAGAAACATTTTAAGGAGGTTAGATGAAGTGAGTTTATACTCACAGTGATTACATCCAGATGTGTGTGTGTGTGTTTGTGTGTGTTTGTGTGTGCACATACATGTGTGTTGGAATGTTACTTTTTATTCGCTTTCCCTGTTGGTACTGTGTCTTTATAAACTCTTCCGGGATTCTGGGTTTTTGGTGCCTGGAAGGGTAAAGAATCAATCAAATTACATTTCTGTATGTAACATTTTTGTATCCTGCAAGTCAGAGATAGTATTCTTTCTTCCTCACAAATCTAATACCCTACAAACATATCCCAATAGACAGACTTTGACAAGAGTAAACCAGAGGTGTTTTGTGGCAAGGATAAAGTAGCTGTCCACCTATGCTAACAGCAAAAATGACAACAACAAGGAACCCAAAGATACTAGTGAGTTTGTTTGGAAAATACCTTTTTGGAGCTGGCTTAAGAGAGGATGAAATCTGAGATTGTTTACAGCCTGTTGAGATAATTATTTGTGACAGGACATTTCTCTCTTTATTAATGATTGCTTTGAAGACAGTTGAGCTAAGTTTTTCTTCGGTCCTGATATTTCTCGTGGCCTCTGGGATATATTTGTGATGCCAGTAGTACTGAAGACCTTTTTGCCCTTGATCTTTCTATGTTTAGTGCTTAGTCAGCTGCTGCGACAAACACCACCAAATCTCAGTGACTTTGCACAGAGTTGTGTGGATGTTTCTTATTGGGTGGCTCTCCTGGGTCACCGTTTTCTATGCAGTGACTGATTTCTGTGCTCTTTCTATTGGATGACTCTGCCATCTTGGGAGTGCTTACTTCTTGTTTTCATGGATTGGGAAGAGAAGGTATCATGCATATTTTCCCAGGGCCAGGTCTAGAAGTGGTGAAAATCCTTCTACTCTCCTTCTGTTGGCGAGTGCTCAATCCCAAGGCCAAAATTTTTGCAATGGGCAATGGAGCCAGCAGAACAAAGTGTCAGTCCCATTGTGACGAGCAGCCAGAGCCTAAATGCAAGGAGAGGTCCTGGCTCGAAGAGACTACTTCTGAAGTCTAGAGCAAAAATTGTCAACCCAAATGGCTAGAGGGCCAGGCAAGTGTTTAACTGAGGTGAGCGAGCGGTAACAATAACAGAGAGTGGTGCCGACAAGGACAGCTTGAAGAGGCACATTCTGTATAACATGATAATTTAACTTTATGACAGACTGCTCTGGCTAAACTAACCACATCTGCTGGCCACATCCATCCCATATGCTGCCAGTTGGCAACCTGCAGTCTGGGGGAGAAAAAAAACAAAACAAAAACAAACAAAAAAACCCCCGCAAAAACCTTTCTCTTGAAGCAAGATCCAAAGTTGGCTGTATTCTTGAATCAGTACTTGTCAGGATAAACATAAACCTTTTCTTTGTAAGATAGAAAGTTCTGTGCTGCAGGGGAAGAAAGGAAGCTAAAAAAGAGAGCCAGGTATGGAGTAAGTGATGTAAGATTTTGCTCTCTGTGCATATTTAATGCAGTGGTTTTTTCATGGATGCTTGGTGTCCTACAAAGGTAACACAACTCAGTCACAACAAGTGCTGGTGTTCTTATTGTGCAGCTGACCCCAAGATGCAAATGTCCCTGTCTCCTACTCTCTGATCCAAGTCCCTGCTGTTTCCCTTTGCATACTTCTAAGCGCAGTCTATTCACCTAACCGTTTTATAGGAGAAACAAAAGGAATATTTTGGTGATATTATTCAATTTCTACCCTAGGCAATATCAGTAAGTAATGTATATGGGTTTAAGCATAACATGTAGAGATAATCATAATAGCAAACATGTACTGAGCAATTGCTGTGTATCAGGTAATATTTAAGGCTCTTTACAATAATTAATTCACTTAATCCTCATGACCTGTAAGATACTATTTTTTTTTATTTTTTATTTTTTATTTATTTTTGAGTTGGAGTCTCACTCTGTCACCCAGACTGGAGTGCAGTGGCTGCTCCCGGCTACCGCAGCCTCGACCTGCTGAGCTCCGGCGATCCTTCCGCCTCAGCCTTCCAAGTAGCTGGAACTACAGGCGCGCACTACCACGCCTGGCTAATTTTTTGATTTGTTGTAGAGATGACGTCTCGCTTGCCCAGGCGGGTCTCGAGTCCATGGGCTCAGGCCTGTAAGATACGATTATTCCCACTTTCCCAGCTGTAAAATGGGAATAATAGTATCCTATTCAACTGGAAAAGTGGTAGAACTAAGATTCATATTGAACCAACGTAGCTCAGACCTGAGCTTATGGTCTGTTTGAAACAGGCATCTTTTTAGTAGACTGATTGTACTTTCCAAATAATAGAAATCTTTCGGTGATCATAAAATGTGAGAATCTCTGTGCTTTACAAGGTGTATCTGTTATCACTTGTTTATGAGGTACTTACAAATACATAAATGGAGAAAAGAACCTTAGAGAAAGATCATTATTGCATGACATTGAAGATAAATTTGGAATGTTGCTTATGGCATATATTCTGGAAAAGTTAGAGGACTTGGGGAAAAGTATGTCCAGGTAGTATCTTGATACATGTAACTTCTGATAAAGTTGGAGAAAAGGCTTGCATTGCTTTGCAGTAATGTCCAAGTACTAATTCTTACCACAGGGAGGGGTGCTGCTTTACATCACACCACCAACTTAGAGATTGAACTTGAAGAGTGGGTCTCAGTATCAGTGGCAAACGGAAGCATAGATAATATTTTGAATTCTGCTAAGAAACCAAGGGGCAACAGCAGTAACTAGAACATCCTACCACTACTAACTAGGACAACATTCAGCTTTTGGGAAGTCCAAAATTAGCCTGGAATCTCTTTTAAATGCAGTTTTGTAATTTCAGAGATGCATTGTACCTGAGTACAAAGGAATGAGTGTGCAAGTAAAGAGTGTGTTGGTTATGAAGATGAGTCTGTATTCCTCTCCATTTACCCAGATAATTCTCAATTGTCTTCGAGATCTTAGCAGAAGTGTCCCTTCTGTGGGTTTGCTTTTCTTAATACCCCTAGATAAGGTTAGACTCTCCCGTGCCCCAAATTTTACATGCTCCCAAAGAGACTTATATTTTCCTTTCAGTTTAAAATTTAATTTTAATTTGTCAATTAATTAAATTAAGATTTGTTAATGCCTCTCTTCTTTTCTAGAACAATTATATTGAACACTTTTCGATTACTTATCTCATGTAGCACTTTTCTAATTGCTTTGGACAATGTCTGGTAAAGTCCTCATCGAATCTCAGGGGTTTAATAAGTATTTGTGAATTGTGAATTAATAATGCATGAGGAGTCAGTAAATGAATGAGCAATTTGACTAGGTCTTACCTCAGTAAGCCACCCCTTGCCCAGGAGGGTGCTGCATACTTTTATGTTACAAATCTTTTAACCTGAATTTTGACTGGTAGATGGAGTGACCCCCAAATTTGTAAAGACACAACTGTGCCTTTGGGAATTCTTCCATCACTCCTACCCTCCCCAGGAACCAGCAGCTGGAAAGGTTTTGTTTTTTTTTTTTCCTTTGTAATGCTAGAGGAATCCAAAATAGATCTTGCCAAGTAACCAGGACTGAGACTGAGCTACAGACAGACAGATGGAGAACACAACTCATCCACAGAGTTGTGTTCCTCATCATTAACTGTGCTCTCACTCAGTCCTGAATTTTTACACTCAGGATTTCAGGAGAAATTTCATCTTCCTTAGTACCTATGAGATGACTCGTTTACTGGTCTGGGATTTGAGAGCAGAATTAGCCAATTAGAAGGTTAGCATATAATTGTAGGCACTGGGTGTCTGGAGGCAACCCCTGACCATTTGCTGTTTAACTGAATTAGTGTTGGCTGGCTATAGATTTTCTGCTTGCAAAATTGCCAGCAAATTATTCTGAGTCCTGAATCTGCATTCTGTGTATGTGCCACTTGGGATGCTTTCAGAGTAATCTAACCAGAGCCTGTTCTCAAGACAAAGAAAAGTTTTACAAACACAATTGTCCAGACACTGATCCATAGCATCTTTCCCTCCATTGATTTGAGGAAGATGATGTCAGTCAGGGTGATGACTCCTACATTTCCATTTCTCTGATGTTGCTCAGACTAGCCATACCGCGAACCTCTTGAAATTGATTCTGGTTCTTTTTCTTTGAATTTCAGAGGACTGGTATTTAGAGAGAAACTGTGGTTCCACAGCTTCCAACCTTTTGTACGGTTCTTTGAGTTCTCTGGTGGACATGATAATGAATGTTCTTCAACTGCCTGTGCGTGATGGTTAGGACTTAGAGGTCTGGGATTAAAGTTTGGTTTTTTGTGTAGCAGATACTGAGTCGAGGGTTTGAGTGCAAGTAGTTTATTTGGGTGGTGGCAGGGGTAGGGGCGGTTTTAAGAAACATACTAACAGGGGATGAAGAAATGAGTCAAAAAAGATACGTTAGCTAATGAGAGGTGAGTTATCAACCCAAATATCAGAGTAGACAACTGGAGCTCAGTTCTCAGGTGGAAACTGGGAGACAGAACATATGCCTCTGAGTCACCTCACTTGAAAGGTGACTGAAATGAAGTATTTACACACCAATTCCTATTAGCTATTGGTCAAGGACTGCTCTTGGGTATGTTAATTTCCAAACACTCTTTAGCTAACTCCAAGCATCATATCAGTTAAAACAACTTCCACAACTTTCAGAGAAATATCTCAGGCAAAAATTTAAAAGGTCTTGCACTATTACACGGGAGGTTTGAGGATAATGGGCAGGGTTTTGGCAGTGTGCGCTAAAACTTGGATTCAAATCTTGACATCACCCATTCTAACTGTATAATCTTGGGCAAGCATGTTAACCTCTTTAAAATTTTGTGTGCCTCTTCGTATAATATACCTCATAGTACCTATTTTATAAGGCTGCTGTGGAGATTTAATGACATTATGCATATGGGGAGTTTAGCAGAGTGATGACAATATAATAAGGGCTCAAAAGTGATGGCTTGTATTTGTTAAGAATTATAGAACACCTTCTCTGAGACAGCATGTGTGGTAGATACTCAGTAGGCATAGGTAAGGAAAAGAGGTAATCCCTATCTTCAGGGGCTTATAGACTTTGCCTACTAAATCTTAAGACCATTACTTGTTTTACTAAGTTACACCCTGCCCAGGAGGGTGTCACATACTCTTATGTTTCAAATCATATAACCTAATTTTTTGACCACTGGATGAAGTGTTCCAAGCATTTGCAAAGAAAGATTGGAGCCTTTTAAAGCAATTGCAGATTTTAAATTTCTCTAGCAGCCAGATTTAAAAAAGGAAAAAGGAACTGGTGAAATTAATTTTAAGAACCTGTGTGTTTAGCACCATATATAAAATAGTAGCATTTTGACATATAATTCATATAAATTATTGATTAGATATTTTACATTTTGTTCTTATTTAGTCATGGAAATCCAATTTGTGTATTATACCTACAACATCTCAATTTTAGACCAGCTACATTTCAAGTACTCAGCAGCCACCTATAGCTTATGGTCACCATATTGAACCATGGTGAAGGTTAAATGGGCCCTGGATTCCTGTTAGAAGTCACTTCCAGTGAAATAGTTTCTTTGTCTCTTTCCTCCTCTTCAGAGATGACAATGCTCCTTTGCATGTATGAAAACGAAGTTGGTTTTAGCTTAGGCATCATAGAAAATTGACAGCTTCTGTAATAAAATTTCACACATGGAAACCATGGTGAGAGTCTTAGCAGGTGTAAAAATCTGACGAAGTTATTTCTTTAACTGAAACTTAATAGAAACTGCAGCAGCTGTTCCCATTTGCACGTTTTCCAGATCTCATTGCCAAAACGAATTGTTGGCAGCCACAGGAGAAGCATCAACTTACCTCTTCATTTGGGAAATGAAATTGAAACCTCAGCTTATTTCTAAACGTTGCAGATTTGGTGAAAGTTAGCAGGGCAAACACATAAGCCTCTATTAAAATATTGATGGCTTCGGTTTTCTCAGGTGCTGCTGGTAACATCTGCAGAAGATCTGAAATGCACTCCTGGATTTCAGCAGAAAGTCTTTCATATCAATCAGCCAGCTGAATTCATCGAGGACCAGTCAATTCTCAACTGTAAGCAATGTCACTTGAAGATGCTTTTGGTCTATTCTCGTATTTGAATTTACTAATGTCTATGAATGTGTCTCAGGATATGGTATTTCCCAAACTAAGTGTTTTCTGGTTGTTTTTCTTCTGTCACTGCTTGACCCAAGGTGGAAGCTCTTGAATAAGGGCCTGGTCAGCTTAGAGGATAATAGAGTGTTATGGATCTCCTTTTAGTATTTGGTCATCAGTGGTCATCAGCAGGATGCTCCCAGAAAAGAGAGCTGTCAGCCTCCAAAGTGAGTTCTACACCGTGCAAAGAAAATGAAATTCATTCCCCCTGGGCAGACCTCCCAAGGGCAAAATCATTGCCTTCCTGAAGTTTGGTGTTCTACCTGTAGTTTCTCATACATAGCATTCGATCAACACAATTGTGAGAACATGATATTAGCTTCTGGGAATTTTTAGACCTAGGAATCAGAAACTTGTATTCTTAAGCTAATAAGATAGTCTTCAGAAAGATCCAAACCCTCTGCTGGTTATTCTGTGGATTAAGCTCAAATCTTCCCAAATTTCAGTTGATTTCCTTAACGTATGAATCCCTCAGATCTTTGATTATGATCTCTTTCTATTTTTAATGCCAATATTATTTTATCTTGAAGAGGTCATAGGGTATATTGCTAAATGCATAGCAAGCACAGTTTTGTCACAATAGAATTTAAAGCTGATGGCAAACAAATAACCATTTAATTGTAGGCTCTTGAGTGCCATGCTTTAGCATTTGGAAATGAAAGATATGAAAACAGTGATCTATTTTCTTAACTTTCAAATTTTTTATTTTAAAGATGTGGGGTACAATTCAGGGTTAGGTATACAAATGTTCATTATGGAGGTACCCTTGCTGATGGGGTGTGGGCCCCCCACCCGACTGGTAGTTTCCCTCAACTGCCAATCTCACCCCCATCCAGATGCTCTAAGTTCTCTTTAAGGAAGGTGATGCTATACGACTGTCATGTTTAAACAAAATAAAATAAAATAAAAACAGCCTACTTGACTGTATTATTTTCTGAGGCTGGGACATATTTTAAGAGTCGGAAGAAACACAATAATGAAGATGCACTGTTGAGCATCAAGGGATCTGTCCAAGGTGAAACCCATGCACATCTTGGTGAAATTATGCCAATGAAATCACTGCAATAATTAGAGTCTGTAATGACAAGGTGCAGGACTGGCACAATAAGTGAATTCCAATATGTGATTTCTTGTTAATTTGATCTCTGAGTGTGACTCTTGGGTCAGGCTATCAGGAACTCTCATTTGTCTTTTCATTTTTGTATTTATCAGAATCAATATATTTCAAACAGAACTTGATTTGTGAGAACTATTTTTCTGGCTCTCTTGTCCTATTCTCCTCTCCTCTCCTCTCTCTCAGTCTGTCTTTCTTTTCTATTTTTTCCCCAAGTGATGATCCCAAATGGCATCTATGTTAACATGCTTGGAAATGTGAAGCCACCCGGAGTATGGAAATTAATAGAGTTGGTATGCAAAGCAGGCCCATAAATGTGATTGCTTCTGTAATCTTCACGACACCAAACAGCTTTTAATTCACTGCTGAGAAGCTGGAAACAATCATACTTTGTGGGATCTCTTTAATTTAAGCTAGGCCATACTGTACATTCCAATATCACAGTTTCGTGTGTGTGTGTGTGTGTGTGTGTGTGAATTTAATTCCCTAAGTAATTAAGTGGGTTATGGTTGTTGTTTCTGGGTAAGCTAATAAATGTTCATCGAGACTAGGTTGATTATCAATGATAGCACATTCAGGAAAAGTCGGTGGTATGGGAATTAAGGACATTTAAATTTTATGCTTGTGTGTGAATTTCGGGGTCAGCAAAGTTTGATTAGACCCTTCTCAGTGAAACTGTGTGTCCATATAGATTGCTAAGATAAAAAAATACAAAGAGAAAATCTAGTTACATTTTTGTAAGTTCGTCTCAAAGCAGTGAACATAGGTTGTGTTGAGCAAAGAGCCTGCAGATGAGGTTAATTGACGAAGAAAGTTTTCACAGACTTGAGAATGCTTATTGAATATTGTTTAGAAAAATCTGGATTTTCAGAAGTAGTAGCAATACTTTGCTCTATTTCACTTGCAAGAGGAAATGTAAAGCCCATAAGATTGAATGGACTTTTATACCTAACCAATATTTATTCATTTATTTCCTTTTTTTATTTACTTATTTTACCAACCAATATTGTAAGCCCCTCTCCTTCCCTTTTCCTCTCTCTCTCCGTCTGTCTCTGCCTCTTTCTCATTCTCAGTTTCTTTCATATATTTCCACATAATACAAAACAAAACTGTTCTAATTCTGAAAAATGTGATTAACCCAGAAACCAATGAGTGGTCTCTGCTTTAAAAATGAAGACCCAGTCGGGCTCGGTGGCTCAGCCTGTAATCTTGTGCTTTGGGAGGCCGAGGTGAGTGAATTGCCTGAGCCCGCGGGTTCGAGACCCGCCTGGACAACTTGGTGAGACCTCATCTCTA
>CAUYQG010039190.1:0-69743 GCA_963574415.1 Tarsius wallacei | reverse complement strand
TGTTTTTTGTAGAGACAAAGTCTTGCTGGGTTGCCCAGGCTGGTCTTGAACTCCTGAACTCAAGCAAGCCTCCCTTAAACCTTTTCGGGAAGAGAAGGGAGAAAATCAATTTACAAGAATAACTCGCTGCTTTTCCTGATTATGGAAGAAGGAGGTCAAGGCAGGAGGATCACTTGAACCCAGAGGGTAATCGCTGTAGTAAGCTGTGTTCAAAACATATATCATAACACTTTGCAAAACTTCTGCTGGAGGCAGGAAAAAGAAAGTACAGGAAGTAGCGAGAGGGCAAGGCTGAAATGTACAATGCAGGAAGACATTTGTACATCTGGTTTATTCCAAGTGTACCTGGACACAAGCATAGGCAGGACAGAGGATGCGATCCAACACACTTAGTGAGAAACTGGCAACACCAGCCCCAGTGCCCAGATTCTTATTGCATATAGATTTTGCTTTAGGAGGTTTGTGTGGAAATCACATCAGACAAACTTAGAAAATTAATTGTCTTCTCTGAAACTGCTCTTGAAAAGTGCTGGATAATATTCAAATAAATGTTTGCTTATTTTAAAACATTAGAGGCTGGGCGTGGTTGCTCACTTTGAGAAGCCAAGGTCGGAGGATTACTTGAGCCCAGGAGGTCAAGACCAGCCTGGGTAACACAGCAAGACCTTGTCTCTCCAAAAAAAAAAATCAAAAAATTAGCCAGGTGTGGTGGTGTACATCTGTAGTCCCGGCTACTCAGGAGGCTGAGGCGGGAGGATCGCTTGAACCCAGTAGGTCAAGGCTGCTGTAAACTGTGTTCAAGCCACTGCTTTCCAGACTGGGCAACAGAGTCAGACTCTGTGTCAAAAAAAAAAAAAAAAAAAAAGTTGTACTAATAGCATTGTAAAATCTAAAGAAAATGCTATAGAAAAGACAAAAAACTCAGGTTGACACCACAAAAGAAGAGGCCAACATCACCCACAGACAAGTTAGAGTTTTAGAGCTTCATCAGTTAATTTCGCAGGAATATGTTTGAAGCTAGTCGTTATGAAATCACTTAATTCCATGTGTGTGTAAGGAGATCATTTGAGGCCCCAGAAAAGCTGAATACCAAAAAAGTTAAATCAAGCTTAGCTCACAGTGGAGGGCTGATTCGGGGACTCCAGTTGCCTGCAAAGTGCTCCCTAACCCAGACTTCCAGGAGCCCCACCATTCAGGAGTCCCCACCGCTTCTCAGCATGTACACCCCGCTCGCCACAAGCCCTCGAGCTCAACAGCCGCCCTGTCATCCCCACAGGCCCAGAAGCCAATACTCAACCCCCAAGGCCTCCCTTGAGCCCAGGAGAAAAGGAACAGGAAGAAATCTACCCTTCCCCCTCCCCCCACCACCTGCCTTGGCCCCAGTGCATTTGAGACTGCACTAGAGGAATCTCAAGGTCGCCTGGTGCTTTTATGTGTCACATGGTTAGTGCAGCAGCCCTTTTCCCCTTTTAATCTAATTTTTTTCAGAGATAAGGTCTCACTCTGTTGTCCAGGCTGAAGTGCGTGATGCTATCACAGCTCATAGCAGCCTCAAACTTCTGGGCTCAAGCAATCCTCCTGCCTCAGCCTCCTGAGTAGCTGGGACCATGGGTGTGCACCACCATGCCCAGCTAATTTTTAATTATTATTTATTGTAGAGACAGTGTCTCACTATGTTGCCCAGGCTGATCCCGAACTCCTGGCCTCAAACAATCCTCCCATCTTGGCCTCCCAAGACTATGGGATGACAGATGTGAGTGGTAACACCAGGTGAGCCCTTTCCTTTACCTTCCAGCAGGAGCACAAGGGGCACTTTGACTCCTAGGGAACCACGTCCACAAGATGATCGCCTTGGATCCACCAGGGCTTTGAGCCCTTAGGTCCATGGGTTTTCTGAGCCGTTGGGTCCATGGGTCAATTTCAAAGCATGGCTGAAATGTGAAGGGGATGTGCACAGGTAATGCGCATGGGATAAACAGCTTACAAGGTTTGCATGTTCACGAAAGGGAAGGTAAAACCATATGTACGCGTCCCAAGTGCATAGCCAAGTTCACATCCTTGAAGTAGCCTACCGCGTTTCCATCCGTCCCCTACCTGTTGCTGCCCTTCCCTCTGAGATACTAACGAGGGCTATCTTCCCGCATCCCTGGTCCTTCCTTCCCTGGATGCTACCTTCCAGCTTCATCTCCACCTTCCAGTGTTTCCCACCCCCTGCTCTCAACGACCTGCTTTGCTTTCATATGAAGCACAGTGATAAGCACTGATTTTGATACACCCTCATGCAACACTCTTCCTCACATTCAAACGAGGATTTTGCTTATATTCAGCGTATGTAATATAAATGACACAGAGGACTCACGGTTTCTGCAGGAATAGGGACTAAATTCAGCATGGCAAATAAAACCCTGTATTGCTGCAACATATTAAACATTGCCTAAAACTAATTTGGAATACATGGCTTTATCTATACAGTAAAACAAATCACTTTGTGTGTGTGTGAGAGAGAGAGACAGAGAGAGAGAGACAGAGAGAGAGAGAGAGAGAGTCAGGGTCTCACTCTTTCTCCCAGGTTAGACTGCAGTGGCACAATCACAGCTCACTACAGCTTCGACCTCCTGGGCTCAGGTGATCCTCCCACTTCAACCTCCCAAGTAGCTAGGACTACAGGCATGCCACCACACCTAGCTAATTTTTTGACTTTTTATTAGAACAAGGTCTCACTATGTTGCCCAAGCTGGTCTCAAATTCCTGGGCTCAAGTAGTCCTACTGCCTTGGCCTTCCAAAGCACTGGGATTACAGGCATGAGACACTGTACCCAGCCGTAAATCATTTTCAAATTATTTCATGTAATAAAACAGAGACATGAAAAATATAATTTTCAAAATTGTATTTTCCTAAGAACAGAGAATGAGAAGTTGGTATTCTTTACTGAGTTCTGGGTAAGGCAACTGCTTTGCATTATCACGAGAAGAACCGTCAACCACAAAACATGAGTTTTAGGGCCCTCAATATGATCCTTTCTGGGAACTGTCCAGCAAACCAGTTACCAGTGCCATGGTGGTTGCCTGATTCAAATGAATACTTGTGTCTTTTCTCTCTAACTTCTATCTTGTTTTTATTGGATTTTTGCTGGCTTGCCTGTTGGCCAAGCCAAGCACTTTTGGTGGAGCCCCATAAAATAAATTGGAAAGAAATGCAACTTCACAGTAGAGAGAAGAACCCAGCAATGTTTACTTACTCCAATATTTAATCTAAATAGGAAGTTAGACTCCTTTTCACTAGGGGACTGAGTACTCCTGTTGCTACCACTACCCTGTGACCAGACATCCACGTGCAAAAGCACTATCTGAGTGCTGGTGGTGCTTACACACCCACACCCACACCACATCCACACCCAACGCAGCCACGCACCGCCAAGGAGACGCCTCCCTCCAAAACCTCCAGTCAATTTCCTCCCACTAGTGGGTGAACTCCTTGGTGCCTGTGACCC
This sequence comes from Tarsius wallacei, assembly GCA_963574415.1. NCBI lineage: Eukaryota > Metazoa > Chordata > Mammalia > Primates > Tarsiidae > Tarsius > Tarsius wallacei. The sequence continues at coordinate 66,252 of CAUYQG010039190.1, read as the reverse complement.
CCCACACCCATTTCCGTGTGGCATGCCATCTCTCCTGTGCCCCTCCATCTCTGCGGGTGCCCATGTTGTCACTCAGCTCCTCAGGCTCCAACAGCCCCGTTGCCTCCCCTGCAGCCCTGCTGTGCCCTCCACTGCCCTCCTTGGTGCCAGCATTGTGTGGCTGCCACCTTTCTGCCTTCAGTGCTGCTGGCAGAGTCTCTGGTATTGCTGCACATACCGAGGAAGCTGGTCCTACCACTGTCTCCCAAACACCTCCTGCTAGGCCCTACTTGCAATATCGGGGATCAAATTTCAACATGAGGTCTGGGGGGACAAGCATCCAAATGATAGCACCACCTTCGTCAATGATCTTAGCCAGAGAACTTGCTGCAGCTTCTTCATCAGCACTTGCTGTTTCAACTCGCGAGGTAACGATGTAGAGATGGCTTCTTTCCTCAGATCTCATGAATCAACCTCTGTTTGTGTCCAACTTTTCTTCTGCTGCTTCCTCAACTCTCTCAACCTTCCTAGAATTGATGAGAGTTAGGGCCTTGCCCTGGATTAGGCTCTGGCTTACGGAAGTGTTGTGGCTGCTTTGACCTTCTATCCAGACCATGCAAACTTTGTCCGCATCAGCAATAAGGCTGTTTCGCCTTCTTATTATTGGTGCGTTTGCGGGAGTAGCACTTTTACTTTCCTTCAAAAACTTTTTCTTGCATTTACAACCTGGCTAACTAGCTGTTTGGCACAAGAGACTTTGGACAATCTTGGCTTTTGCTTCCTCACTAAGCTTAATAATTTCTAGCCTTTGGTTTAATACTAGAGACACATAACTTTTCCTTTCACTTGAACACTTAGAGGCCATTATAGAGATTTTGGTTGTCCTAATTTCAACATAGTTGTATTTCAGGGAATAGGGAGGTCCAAGGAGGGGGAGAGAGAGAGGAGCATGGCCAATCCATGGAGCAGTCAGAACACACATATTTCCTGATTAAGTTTGCCTTCTTTTATAAATGCAGTTCGTGACTCCTCAAAACACCGATAATAGTAACATCAAAAATCACTGATCACAAATCACCATAGCAAATATAATAATGAAGTTTGAAATATTGCAAGAATTACCAAACTGTGACACAGAAACATAAAGCAAGCACATGTTATAGGAAAAATGACACCGGCAGACTTGTTTGATGCAAGGTTGCTACAAACCTTCACCTTATGGAAAGTACAATATCTGTGAAGTACAATAACACAAGGTAGGCCTTATATTTGTTTGTGTGTATGTGTGTGTGCATAAATGCATAACCAAATGCATTATTGCCATTATTATTTTGAGCAAACTTATCTATTAAATCAATAAAGAATAAGAAAAATAAAAACTTTTATTTTACCTTCACTTTTTTTTTCTTTGATGCTTTCCCTTTTATATGTAGGTTCAAGTTTCTGACCTCTATCTTTTTCTTTCTCTCGAAAAAGCTTCTTTTAATCATTTATTTATTTTTTATTTACTTATTTTTATTTTTTTGAGTTGGAGTCTCACTCTGTCACCCAGACTGGAGTGCAGTGGCACGCTCATGACCACCACAGCCTCGACTTGCTGGGCTCAGGTGATCACGCCTCAACCTTCCAAGCATGCACCACCACTCCCAGCTAATTTTTTTATTTATTATAGAGATGAGGTCTCACAAGTTGCTCGGGCTGGTCTCGAACCTGTGGGCTCAGGCAATACTCTCACCTCAGCCTCCCAAATTGCTGGGATTATAGGCATGAGCCACTGCGCCTGGCCCAAGAACTTCTTTTAACATTTCTTGTAAGGCAGTTTTCCTGATAGAAAATTCCCAAAGTCTTTGTTTGAAAAAGAATTTCTCTTTCACTTTTGAAAAATAATTTTGCAGACTCCAGAATTCTAGGTTGGTGTATTTTTCTCTCAATTCTTTAAATAATTCACTCCACTCTCTTGTATGCATGCCTGCTGAGAAGTTGGTTATAATTCTTATCTTTGTCCCTCTATAGATAAGATTTTTTTCTTCTGGTTTCTTTCAGAATTTTTTTAAAAATCTTTGATTTTCTATAGTTTAAATCTGATATTCCCAGGTATAATTTTTTTCTGACATTTATCTTGCTTTGTGTTCTCTGAGCTTCCTGGGTTCGTGGTTTGGTGTCTGGCATTAATTTGGGAAAATTATCAGACAATGTTGTTTCAAATATTTCCTCTGTTACCTTCTCTCTTTCTTCTCTTTGGGTTCTCATGACACATATGTTACGACTTCTATAGTTGTTCCATCGTGTTTAGATATTCTGTTCTGGTTTTATTTTTTTCAGTTTTCTTTCTCTTTTCTTTTCAGCTTTGAAGATTCTTTCCTCAGCCATGTCTAGTCTACTAATAAGCTCAAACAGGCAATCTTGCAATCTTCATTTCTTTTTTTTTTTTTCCAATTTGTGGCACAGACATTTTTTTTCCACTAAAATTGTGTGTTCTAATGAAACCATTTAAAATCTATTCAGAATATTGTTGAATTTTAAGTTCAACTAGCTATTATTCATACGTTGAGTTCCTCAAAAAGCCAGGCAAGAGAACACTGTGAGTTTAACATGGTGGGTATAGAGTCAGCTCCGAGTGCCCACTGCATGAGAGTTCTTGTTTGAGGGCTTGGGTGCTGGAATTGGGACTGGTTGATGGCCTCTGTGTGTGATGGTGCTAACCTCCCACATGCTGCATTTGAAGTCTTGTGGAATATCACTAGGGATTGTAGGGAGAACCACCACTATCATAAGCCATGGAAACAGGTATCAATGCTTTAAGTGTGTATATTTTAAATTCTCTGAACAGCAACTCCCACTAAGAAAAACATTGTGACCCATTATACATAATACATATGTACATTATAAATTATAAATATGTTTATAACACAAGCAAAAGTTTTGTGAAATTATGCTTATCCTTATTACTTGGGTTACACTTAAATATTTTGGTCTCTGTCTCCTTTTTTAAAATGCTGCTTACAGTCTAGATTAATTTTGCAACCTACAGATTGGAAAACACTGGTCTACATCCACTGATGAATTTTTTTTTAATATTTTAAAAGGGTTTTATTCATTTGTAGGAAAACAGGTAAAAATAAACAACAGCAATCTCATTTCTAGTACGGTGTTTTTGATCTCTAGTTTTTCTTTTTGGTTCTTAGACTTTCCACATCTTCACTTATGTTGCTCATCTGAACTTGCATGCTGTCTCCTTTACACATCAGAGACCTTGGTATGTTATCTTCATTGTTTTAAATTCCCAGTCTGATAAATCAACATCCTTGTCATGTCTGCATCTTATTCTGATACCTGCCATATCAACTATTAGATTACCCAGAGGCCTGGTTTTTTTTTTTAAGGAAAGGCAGTACAAATGCTGTATTATGCTTTTTATTTATCTGTTTTCAGAACAATAAGTTATTTAACATCCAGCAAAATTTTGTGTGTATTTAAGTACACTTTTAAACTGTGTCTTTTGCTTTTTAATATGCCTTGTAACTTCTTTTTTTCACCATTAAATTTTTTATTTTAAATTCGTGGGGTGCAATTCAGGGTTGGGTATACAAATATTCATTGTGCAGTTACCCTTGTTGAAGAGGTGTGCCTCCCCTTCCCCTGGTAGATTTCCACTACCTCTAGTCCCCCCTCCCCACTCCCCCACCCCTCCCCTGACAGTTTCCCACTACTGTCGATCCTTTTCTTATAGTATTACAATAGTTGTTCAAGATCCACTTATGAGTGAGAACATCTGACACTCAGTTCTTTGTTTTGTCAGAGCCCAACTGACCTTGGGGAGGAAAATATCCAAATCCAGCCCTCTCTAGCCATCCTGTGCCCCATAGATGAGGTGGGGGAACCAAGAAGCACTTGTGAAGTTCTCAGTGCAGAGGCAAAAGCTCATTAAAAGAAGGAAAATCAATTACAGGACTAGATAACAGTCTTCTACCCTCGACACCTTACTGCTATATTAGTAAAGGCCTACTTACAACCATTCCTTTTACCCATGATTTTCTTTCTTTTAATGAGCTTTTGCCTCTGCACTGAGAACTTCATAAGTGCTTCTCGGTTCCCCCCACCTCATCTATGGGGGACAAGATGGCTAGAGAGGGCTGGATTTAAAAATTTCCCTCTCCAAGGTCAGGTGGGCTCTGATAAACCCCAGTAGGTAAGGCTCTGGTTAAATAGATCCCCCTGAGGGCAGGACTTGTAACAGAATGCTCTGTTGTCTTTCAAAATGGCTTCTTTTCCCTTCCCTCTACCAGAAGTAGGAGAGAATTTTTCTTTGATAGTCATGTGAGAACCTGGTAGAGCTCTGGGAGACAAAACTCACAACAGTTAGGGGGCCCCTCAGTGCCTGGCTTTCCCTGCAGTCCTTATCTCTCACACTTGCACCTCCAGCAAATCGTCAATTGCAGTCCAGTTTTCCTACACGGGCACTTGTTTTCATGGAGGTTTCCGCACCTAGACTTCTGCTTTGGTAAGTTACAGTTCTTTCTTATTTGCCTCCTCTCCAGTTTGGGGGCAGCAGTTTGTCTGTGACCTCACTGTTCTTACTAAGATCTAAGAAGAGTTGTTTACTTTCCAGTTCTTCAGCCTTTTCCTTGTTGTTAACATGGAGTAGCAGCTTCGAGGATTCTTAAATGTGGAACTGGAAACTGGAGCAAGATATAAAATGCAACTCAAAAAAATAAGAACTCTTTAACATAGCCAACAAGCCATGTCACACCTACAAAAGGACGAATGTCTCAGTGTTTTCAATATCTAATCACTGTTCAGATTTTCCCAAATGTCTAATTAATACCTTTGTCCAGTTGGGGTTTTTTGCAATCAAAATTCAAATAAGTTCCACACATTGCGTTTAATCGATGTTTTCCTTAAGTGAATTTTCCACAACCACCACCCACCCATCTGCCTTTAATTTCCTTACAATTTATTTATTGAAGAATCATAGCCATTGGTCTAGTTGGGTTTCAATCGTATCCCATGGAATTGTTTAACTTACTCTCAGTACCCTGTACTTCCTATATACTGGTAGTTAGACTGAGAAACCTAAGTAGAATCAGCCTCAATTTTCTGAAAGAATACTAGTGTTAAAACTTACTATTGCTCACATCAGGAGGTGCATAATGTCTGATTGTCTATTATTTCATGATTAATCGAGGAATTCTGAATTGTCAACTAGATCTATTTATCAAGGAAGTTTTCATCAACATTTCCAAGACAGTTTACAAGACATTGGTGACCATTTCTTAGATTCATTATTTCATTAAAAGTAGCAAAATGTGACATTATAATGCTCTCAATCCTTCTTAATTTATTAGCTGTACTGTCTTATATATTAAAACTTTTCCATATCAACTATTAGATTGCCCTGAGGCATGTTTATTTATTTATTTATTTATTTATTTTATTTATTTTTTTTTTTTGGAAAAGCAGTATATATGCTCTATTATTCTTTTTACTTATCTGTTTTCAGAACAATGAGTTATTTAACACTCTGCAAAGTTTTGTGTGTGTATATTTAAGTACACTTTTAAACTCAGATTTTAACATGAGTTTTAACTTATTGCAATTATTATTTCGATATTAAAAAATTCTCCATCTTTAGCAAGAAAGAATTCCTTTAAATTAGTTATTATGTCCTTTTGAAATAACCCTAGTTTGCTTTAATCACTTCCTTTCTTTCAGGTTCCACAAGATGTTTTCAGCTCATTTCACACCCCTTGCCGTTTCTCCAAGGTGCCCTTATTTCTTTTAGTAGGAAGTTGCACTTAGAAACTACAATCTGGTTTCTAAGGCTACTCTTTACTGATCTTCAAAGAACGAGGCTAGAAAACATGCCTTTAAAAAATTACGGCTTTATAATGATATTTCCAGTTCAAATTTGTAATTGTAAACACAATTTATAATTTTATTTAGCATCTTTGATTTTATATTTGTATATCATTTTTTATTCCTAATGTTATGAACAAAATTGTATATTTTATTTCTCTGTCAAAACATATGGTAGATTTAGAATAATAATATTATTACTAATAATATTAATATTTCTTCTTAATTCATTTTTACTATAAAGCACATCCACTGAGAATGCATAGACAGATGACTATGTTTTAAAAGTACTTGAGATGATTCTCCTCTCTGTGTTTCAGATACCAACACAATTAGTTTTATTTATCTTATTTTATTTTGCTTTGAGTATACAATTATGTACCACGATAACATTTTAGTCAACAATGGATCACAATAAACCACATACATTGGTGGTTCCACGATATTATAATGGAGCTAAAAAATTTCTATCACCTAGTGGGTAGCTGTAGTGATGTCATAATAGTCCTAACATTACCCAAGCAAATCTATGATTAAAAAAGAAACAAACCTTTAGGGCCAATACCTTAAGAAATAAGATAGATAAGTGGGACCTCATCAAATTGACGAGCTTCTGCAAAGCAAAAGAAACCATCAAGAGAGCAGGGAGACAGCCCACAGAATGGGAAAAAATATTTGCCAACTGCATATCTGACAAAGGCCTAACATCTAGGATCTACAAGGAACTCATACGCACTGAAGGGAAAAAAACAAACGGCCCCTTTAAAAAGTGGGCAAAAGACATGAATAGACACCTCTCAAAAGAAAATATATGGGCAGCCAACAGACACATGAAAAAGTGCCCAGCCCCACACTCACCATCAGAGAAATGCAAATCAAAACCACATTGAGATACCACCTAACCCCTGTAAGAATGGCCATCATTAATAAAACAAACAACAACGGATGCTGGCGAGGATGTGAAGAAAAAGGAACGCTTCTACACTGCTGGTGGGAATGCAAACTTGTACACCCTCTCTGGAAAACAGTCTGGAGATTTCTGAAAGAATTAAAAATTGACCTTTCACATGACCCAGCAATTCCCCTATTGGGAATATACCTGGAGGAACTCAAATTATTCTACAAAGAAGATACCTGTACATGTGTTTGTTGCAGCTCTATTCACAATAGCAAAAACATGGAACCAACCATGTTGCCCATCGAAGCTGGACTGGATTAAAAAAATGTGGTACATATACACAACGGAATATTATGCAGCCATAAAGAAGGACAAACATATGTACTTCACAGCAACTTGGATGGATTTAGAGTCTGTCATACTCAGTGATCTATTACAGAAACAAAGAACAGAGTACATGTTCTCAATCATAAGCAGATTATGATTTTCAATCATAAGCAGAACAATTATCATAATACTATAAGAAAGGGATTGGCAGTAGTGGGAAACTGCCAGGGGAGAGGGGATGGGACCGGCAGTTGAGGGAAACTGCCAGAAGAGGGAGGGGCACACCTCATTAACAAGGGTACCTGCATAACGAACATTTTTATACCTAACCCTGAAATGTACCCCACATCTTTAAAAGGAAAAAAGAACCAAAAAAGACAAGTAGTATTTTGGTCCCACTAGTCTGACGTCCATTTTTCTGTACTAGAGAGTACAGAGACCTTTTGGGTGATAGCTTATTTTACTTGCCATAGAAATATTTTTACAGATCAGAGTAAATTGCCATCTGCTGTGTGGATTCCTACTGGCTATGAAGGACATGGTAAGAATAAGGATTCACCACTTACTGGCTAGGAGAGGTCAAACCAGTTATTTACCTCTCTGAACTTTCTCTGGTGAAGATCAGAAGAGTTACTATATAAAACACCAGTTACACCGGGGATTATTTTTAGTGATTGCCATTATTATCATAAATATTATTATTATTTGCTAAAGGAATATTTTCTGGGCAAAGAAAAGTGAAGCAACTAATACTCTTTCCCACACCCCAAAATATCACTATTAAAAAGCATGAACTCTGACATAAGTAGTTAAAGGATTTTGCTGTATTACTCTTTGCCCATGTATTTTAAAAATTTTTTATTCTATCTTATTTTCCTTTACTAGGGATATTGGTACTGGATGGTGATTCTGGTAGGCTAATCAAAGTTCTTACCACAGGCAGTAGATTTTACCCAGATGGCTCCTGATTTCTTCCTTTTTAAAATAAATCTAATTTATGGCCATGGTTGCTATCAGGGCATCTATCCATTGGCAAATGACAATGTAGCCACAGTTCTCTTATTAAAGCTTGAGAGAAAATGGTGATTACTAGTGCTCGTGGCCAAATTTTGTTCATGCCTGCCCACTGGATTTGTTTGGATACCAGAAAATTATAGACTGTGTGATTCGAATTAGGATAAGAGATTAAACCCTAGGAGCCATTCTTTAGTAAAGACTATGCTGTTAAAAATAATATATTTGGAAAGCATCCCTTTAACCAAGGCAGTGAAATTAGCTTAGTCATGAGAACTGCAAGTGAGTTTTCTAAACTTGAGATGTCATTTTAGAGCCAAAAAATATCATCAGGAGACTGGGGAATAGATGCTGATCCTTATTTTATGAGAGGGTTTTAGTGCTAACTTAATCATATAACTGAGCCATTCATTTCCAGTTTTTAAATATTCTAGATGCTTGTCTCAGAAAATAGAATAAGTCCTCCAAATATTATTATCAGAAACATGCCAAGTCATGTCAGTTCTCCCAGTCGAAATACTTAGTTCTATTTCTCTTTCATTTTTGTTTAATTTCCACGGCAACATGCACATGGTGACTACAGTCCATCAACCTGCACCTCCTCTTCTGGTCTCTTGGTTCTTCCGATGCTAGTCCACACTGCTGACTCTTGTTATTGTTTTGTTATCATCTAGCAAAAGTAACTATTGTCATTTTGGATATTAAGTGCATAGACAAAACCCTTTAATACATACAATATGTAAAATCATGTCTTATGCAGCTTTATGTATGAGAGAGGGGATAAGTTAACTCAATTGTGAGTCTTCTCTGTAGCAGTGGTCAGGGTGTCAAGATAACAGTGCACTCAGGCACAACTGGGAGAGAAATTGCTGATGCAACGCAATAGTTCTTCATTCTGTGTTGCCTTTGCTTGCATCCTAGAACAACGACTGCCCTCTCCCTTGAGTAGAGATGGTAATATTTTACACAGGCATTAGAGAAATTTTTGTCATGACCGTAAATAACTATTCACTAGTATATTATCTCCTCTTATTAGAAGTGTAGCTCAAATAACTTCTGATTGATTATTTTTGAGGGGATGGAGGTAGTTTGTTTATTTATGGTTTCAGTCAAATTGCATTCTATAACCTTAGCAAGATCTCAGTGAATATTTTCCTTTCTAGTTAAGCCTCGGTACTGTATAATTTCTCTTTTTAAGGCTTGCATACCCACCTCAGTCTGCAACATATTGCAGACTGGCTTGACAGAGGATGGCCAATTCTTGCATGGCTTTGTGCTTGGACTCAGATGCCCAGTGCAGGGTTTTCAAAATTTTGTCCCAGTCTAGAACAGAGTGGCTTTAGTAATATCCTCATTATTCATCTTTTATATGAGGAACTTTATATCTGTCTGCAAAACCATGGCCTCTCAGATTTTGAGTACCACACGTGCTACATGCAACAGATATATGAGAGGTTCTCTTTGGCTAATCTAAACCAAGGGGGTATAATATCTCAAAACAGACCATCCTAGGCAGAGACATTCTGAATGGAGGGATTACTATCCCTAGCAAAGAATTCTTCTCTGATTTACTCACTAGAATGATTCCATTCAATATATGTTGTTCCCCTCAAGTCTGAGCAAGAGTAGGAGTGAACAGAGATTTACTTAAGACAACTTTGTATGTGCCTTCCCTACATCATGAGGGCTATGAAGAAAACACTAGGCCACATTAGGTACAATTTGCTGTTGGTTTGGTGTTAAGAATAATCCTAGCCGGGCTCGGTGGCTCAGCCTGTAATCCCGTGCCTTGGGAGGCTGAGGTGAGTGGATTGCCTGAGCCCGCGGGTTCGAGACCCTTCAGGGCAACTTGGAGAGACCTCATCTCTACAATAAATCAAAAAATTAGCCGGGTGGGGTAGCGCGCTCCTGTAGTTCCAGCTACTTGGAAGGCTGAGGCGGAAGGATCACCGGAGCCCAGCAGGTCGAGGCTGCAGTGGCCGGGAGCGGCCACTGCACTCCAGTCTGGGCAACAGAGTGAGACTCCAACTCAAAAAAAAAGAATAATCCTATATAACAAATTGCAAGAAACTGGGTGGCTTAAAACAACAGATTTATTTTGACAGTTGCGGAGACCAGAAGTCTGCAATCACAGAGTCAGAGGACCATGTTCCTCGCAAGATCTCTAGAAAAGAATTATAATCCTTCCTTGTCCTTTTCAATTTCTGATGTCTCCAGATGCTGTTTGGCTTATGACAGCATAACTTCAGTCTCTTACTTTTGTCCTCACATGCTTTTCATCCCTGTATCTCTTAGTATTCTCCTTTCTCTCTCTCTCTCTCTCATAAGGGCACTCATTGGATTGAGAGCTCATCCCAATTTAGCACGACCTCAAATTGAGATGTTTACCCTAACTACAGCTGCAAAGATTCTTATTTCAAATAAGTTTACATTCTGAGACCTCAGTTGAATACATCTTTTGGGGCCACCCTCTCACTACACCTAGCAACTCTGGCCTGTGCAAAGGCTGGTTTTTAGAAAAAAAGAGAAATGTATTTATTTTTCTAATTTTGAAATTGTTCCTCCTACTTCTACTTCATAATATTTTCCATACCTGACCTTTGTCAAGAAAACTCAGAGAAAAGGCTGCCAAGTTCAGTGATTAACAAAACATTTTTATTCTCTAATGGGAAATGCAGAGTTATTATAGGGAACTGGATCTGCTGGCAATTTGATTAATCTAAGATTTAAACCATGATAATAATACTCTTATGTTTATGCATTTTTACATGCTCAAAATCTCTGTCCGTGCCCCTTTGTGGAATTTTGCCAAGGGAATTTCTTCTCCATCTTCCTTGAGCAAAGATTTCAATCTCCACTAAGTTAGTGGTTAAAAAGGACTTCATTCCTTTTCACATGGTCTGAAAGAGTATGTGCAAAAGTTCTTCTCTACCTAACTTCTCTTTTCCCAGAGGGATTTCTTAGAATCCTTCTTTCTCTTTCCTATAATTTCACCCCTTGCTAATAAAGGTGGCTTGGTTTAGAAATCCGAAAGATCATTATGCTATCAGGTATCAGCTAGCTAAGTTTTGGAATGGCTTCCATGAACAGTCAAATACTTAGGAAGCAAGGACCTGTCAACCAGCAGCCATCTCTCAAAATCAATTTATATTCTAACACTCCCAGGGAAGCGTTTCATACAGCTAAAATTCCTCGGTTGGAATAGGGTTGCTTGTAGATAAAAGGTAGCATTCAACATTTGGCATTTCTGAAGGTCATCCAAAGATCTACAAGAAATTTGGATTTTAGAACTTTAGTTTTCTCATTTCAGAGTTTGAGACCATTTGATTTCTCAGATGCCAGCAAAACAAACGAACAAAAAAACCCCTTTAAAATAGCAGAATAATATCCACATTAACTTGTTGTAAAGCCATTTATTTATTTAGCAAGAGACTTCTTAGCTATGCTCAGGTCCCTGGAAAGACAGATCAATTTGTAGTAATGTACATTTCTGCTGCCAAGAGTCATGTGTTATGTTGAGACACATGGCCCCATTATTATGATGCTTTAAATTTTATTTTTTAAACATACCTTGTGATTAAGCCAACCACCACGATGATAGGGACTGTGTGTCTAGTATAGACTGTAATTCTGATGGATGCTCAGAGGACGGTATTGAGGAACAGAACAGGTGCCTTGAGAGGCATACTTGCAGAGATAGATTGCATTCAATAGATAGTTTATCAGCTAAAATAATTTAGAAACAACATCTGATAGTAGTAGAATCCATAATATAAAGTAAATCTGGGAAAACATATTTTTACATGGTTGATGTGCCTGGGCACAACTATATGCTGTGCATAGTAATTGCATATTTTTGAATGGGAACACATTAATAAAACCTCAAATAAATCAAAATTAATACAGATGGAAAATAAAGGGTAACTTTGTTTACAAATTTAAATGATATCTCCACAAGGCAATAGTATAAGCAAAGTTTTACAATACTTTCGACTGACAGTATTTGTAAGATCATTTCAAATTTTGGACACAAATTGATTACGTGTTATATGAAGTTAACTGCAATCCAAATAATTCAAATTTACATACATTGCAAGTACAATGAGTTACATAAAGTTAGTCCCTGAGCATCTTACCAGTTTCAGAATAAAGAATTCTAAATCTAGTAAAAGTTGATCATTTTCTATTTGTTTTAATCTGAGGTATAGACTTCTGGACCTGTCTAAATATAGGGCTGCTGTCTAAAGAGATTAGGAGACTGGGAAGAGTTAAAAGACAACAGGATTTTAAAAGTCTGATAACTAATTTTTATGAAAGAAAGACTTTAAAAATATGCATTTTATGTGATTCAGAAATTCCTATATCACATTGTAAATTTAAAGGAGAAAAAAAGGCACTTAAAATTGTCTACTGGCAAAGATCAACATATCTGGTATTATTAGTCAAGGCTCATTGTAGTCTGACCTGAAATTTCCTTTCCCATTCTAATCTCCAACCAATAGGCTCATAACATTCTACACATTTCACACACACACCTGCACTCACCTTTTAAGCATTGTGCTTTTCCATTTTTTTCCTGCCTTTCATCTATTTATTTAATTGAGTGCCCACCTTCAAGGTAAGAGAGTTATTGAGATAATTTTTCAAATGTCATGGGCCTTGCCTTCATAAAGCCTACATTCCGGAAAGGAAATTGACAATAAACAACTAGTGGTTAAGTTACTTATTAAATTTAGAGTTTGACTAGTGTCTTTCTATCCACTGCTTGCAATGTTCTTCATCCTTTCCATGTTTGATGAGGTGTCCAGACCCTTTCTTCACTTATCTTAGACAACTTCTCCACCATTAAACCTTCTTGAAATCTCTACACCAAATAGAAATCCCCCGTTCCTGGATTTTCCATAGTTTTTCATGCAAACACTTAATGTGAAATATATTAAAATATAATTTCTTATTTAATAATAACCTTTTTCTAGCCGGGCTTGGTGGCTCAGCTTGTAATCCCGCACTTTGGGAGGCTGAGGTGAGTGGATTGCCTGAGCCTGCAGGTTTGAGACCCGCCTGGGAAACTTGGCGAGACCTCATCTCTACAATAAATCAAAAAATCTGCCGGGCGTGGTAGCGCGTGCCTATAGTTCCAGCTACTTGGAAGACTGAGGCAGAAGGATCGCCAGAGCCCAGCAGGTCGAGGCTGCAGTGGCCGGGAGCGGCCACTGCACTCCAGTCTGGGTGACAGAGTGAGACTCCAACTCAAAAATAATAATAATAATAATAATAATAATAGTAATAACCTTTTTCTATTTCTCCAACTAGGTTATTCTTGAAGAAAGACATTTTAAAATTATTGAAATATACCATTCTATTTTTTAAATAATAAATATAGGACAAATAAATACATTGAAAATTTCCCTAAAATTCCTATATCCAAGTGCATTCTCTCTGACTACATTTCCTATAGTTCAAATTTACAAGAATACTGATTTTTCTTTTTTACTCTTTACTTTGGGATTTTTTTCTTATTCAAATATTCCAAGCTTAAAAAAAATGCATGAATGTATTTCAATAATCGAAGAATTCTGTTTTTAATATGTATGATTTTTGCTTCACTATATTTTCTACAGCTTCATTCACTGAGTTATGGAAATGATCAATCAAAAGAGAGAAAAAAGCAGAGTTCATACAGAAAATCCTTGAATTCACTACAAGAGAGAGTGCTTGACTCAGAGAATTTAGAGTATTTAGAATCTATATGTCTCATGATCAAACCACATGAAATCTTTAAACTTTTCTTCCTGCCACTTGTTTTTGATAAAGTTCAAATGACACATGCTTATCTAAGTTCTCCCTAGCCATTTTACATAGGCTGGCCAAATTCAAATTCTTAATTCTAGATAAAGAAGAAAAAAGAAAAACAGAAGCACAAACAGCTACTAATTGAGATTCATCGGCCAACTAAAGACATGACAGATCATCTTAATCCAATGCAGGGCACTTGTCAGCTAGGCATTTACTCATAGAATAGGCATTGTTTATAGTAGGTTTATTGGGAGTGAACCCTCTTAAACCAGGGGCTGAATATAACAGAATCCCATCCTTAACTCCCTCCTCCTGTAAGACCAAAGAGAAGATCAGATCTCCATTCCTATGCAAGGAGTTCATGCTATGCAGTACCTTACACTATGTCTCTGATTCAACTTTTAACATTCCTATAATCAAAAGAAGAATCTTGATCCATTTGGACTAGCCTCTCTAGGCTCATTTGCTGGATATTTTCAAGTTTCCCTTTGTAACTCCACTCTTTGCCTGGGGAGGCTGACTTTCAGGGTTGCCTAAATGACTACTTACCATTTGGCTGCCAGTTTGCCTCAGGTTGTTCATAGAAAACCCTAGCAGGGGAATGGAAGGTAGGAAGGTAGTGCAGAGGTGTTTGTTTATTCCTTATCTTCCCACTTTCCATCCTCTTGCATTCTCTTCCTTTTAAACAGTAATAGGTTAACTATTTCAATTTACTGAAAGTCACAGCTCATCCCGCACATGCAATAAACTATACTTCTCAATATAGTTTATTTCTCAAATAGCTATAGCAACTGCTCTTCTTACCTTTTTAGGTCAAAATATAGCAAGAATTTCTTTGTCTTGCTTGCCCAATATTACTGGGTCATCTCTATTTGATTTCACTAAACTCTGCCACAACTTTGTAATTAGTTTCTTTATTAAATACTACTAAATTGCTCAATTTATGTGTCCCATTCTATCCTACTTGGACCCAGAGTCATAAAGACTGTCACATCAGAAGAGGGGGACTTTCGTTTTATTAACTTATTTCTGCTTAAGTGGGAGCTTATTATGCATTAAGTTTCAACTGTCTCTATCTTTCTATTTCCCTTAATTTTTATTGCGATATAATTCACATACCATAAAATTCACACACTGAAACTGTATTGTTCAGTGTTTTCAGCATATTCACAAGGATGTGCTACCATTGCCACTCTCTAATTCCAGAACATGTTCATCATCCCCAAAAGAAACCCAGCACACATGGGCAATCACTCCTCATCCAACCTTCCCTTTGTCCCCAGAAACCATACATTTAATTTCTGTAGATTTTTCTCTTCTAGGCATTGCATATAATGGGATAATACAATATGTGATCTTTTGTGTCTGACTTCTTTCACTTTATGTAAGAGTCATTTGTGTTGTAGTACTATATCAGTAGTCCTTTCCTTTTTATTACCTAATAATGTCCCATTGTATGGATATATCACATTGTATTTATACATTCATTAGCTAATGAACATTTGAATTATTTTACCTTTTTGCATTATGAATACTGCTACCATGAAAATCAATGTACAAATATTGATGTGACCAAACAGAACATATATTGCTGATTCTCTTGGATATGCATCTAAAAGCAAAATTGATAGGTAATACGTACCTCTGCTTAATTGTATGCAGAATTTCTAAACTGTCTTTCAAAGCAACTTTGCTTTACATTTTGAGAAGTAAAGTAAGAGAATTCCATTTCTTTCACATTGTCTACATCATTTTTATTATCTATCTTTTTTTTGCCATCCTAGTATATGAGAAGCCTTGTTTCATTATAGTTGTGATTTGCATTGCCTTAATAGTTCATAATATTGAGCATCTTTCATATGCCTATTGGTCATTTGGATATCTTCTTTGGAGTAACATCTTTCAAGTTCTTTGTTCCTTTTTTAAATGGAATATTTGTCTTTTTATTGTTCAGTTGTAGCAGTTCTTAATATATTTTGCATAAATGCTTATCAGATATATAATTTGAAACTATCTTCTCCCAAGCTATAGATTGTTTTGCCATTGTGTAGTGCAATATTTTGTAAGTCTAAGGATTTTCACTATGTTGAAGTCCCATCTATGAATTCTTTTCTTGTGTTGTTTATGTTTTAAGTGTCATATTGTTTGTTTTTTAGTATTTTTATTATAAATGAGTATAACTATTGACATACTAGTTTTGTCATTTATTTTATTAATATTAATATTACATTAGTTGATTTTCCATTGTTGAACTACCTCTGTATTTCTATAATAAATCTCTCTCAGTCATGGTATGTAATTTTTAAAAAATGTTACTAGGTTTGGCTTGCTAGTATTTTGTTGAGGTATTTTGCTTTTTACTTATAATGGATATTGGACTGCAGTCTTATTTTTTTGTGATGCTTTTTTCTGGTTTTACTAGCCTCATAAAAAGAGTTGAAATTTGTTACTCTATTTTTTATAGATTTGTGAAGAATTAGCGAAAACTATTCTTAAACATTTAGTAGGCTTCACCAGTGAAGCCACCTATTCCTGGGATGTGTGTGCTTGTGTGTGTGTGTGTGTGTGTGTGTGTGTATGTGTGTGTGTATGTAAAATTTTATGTTTTCTAAGTCAGTTTTTGCTTCATGCATTTTTGGATTCTCTTGGTAGATGCATATGTGTTTATTATTATGTGTTCTTGTTTAATTAATCTTCTATGTTATTGTAAAATACACTTCTTTGTCTTTAGTGACAATTTATCTCTTAAAGTATTTTTTGTCTCATTGATACAGCCTTTTTGGTTACTGTTTGAATAATTTATTTTTTTTAATCATTTATATTCAAATTATTTGTTTCTTTGAAACTAAAGTGTGTCTGTGACATTAAACGGACAGTTTAATCAAGGTTTTTTTAAGTCAGTTCTGCAAATCTCTGTTACTCATTGGAGTTTTTAACCTATTTGCATATAATATAGTTACTGATAATATAAGATATATGTTTATCATTTTACTAGTTGTTATCTATGTCTTATTCATTTTTTGTTTCACTATTTCTCAAATATTACCTTTTCTTGAGTCAATAGATATTTTTTGGTGTAATATATTCATTCCTTTTTCATTTATTTCACTGTAAGTTATTTTTTTCTGTGGCAACCTCAGGGGTTACAGTTTGCATTTTAATTTGTAAAAATTTAGTTAAACATACTACCAACCTAATTCCAATAACATACAAAAGCTTTACTTCTATAGAGCACTGCTCCCTTCTCCTTCCTCTTTGTTTTATTTTTATATAAAATATATCTTTATTCACTGTATGCCCATCAATACATTATTTATCATCATTGCTTTATGTAGTTTTCTTTTTAATCAGATACTAGAAAAGGAAGGAATACGAACAAAAAATACATTTATACAATCTTTTATATATTTTCCTACATCATTATTTTTACCAATGTTTTTTACTTATTTATATGGATTCCAGTTACTGTGTTGGGTATAATTTCATTTTTGTCTGATGTACTTCTTTTAACGTTTCTTACAGGAACAAATTTGCTAGTGACAGATTCTGTCAGTTCTCATTTATCTGATATTTTACTGTGTTTATGTTTGGAGTACACTTTTGTTGGTTATAGAATTATTGGTTTATAGTTTTTTTCTCCCAGAACTTTGAATATATTATCCACTTCCATGATATCTCATGAAAAATCAGTCAAAAATCTTATTCATATTCTCTTGTACACAATGAGATGTTTCTCCTTTCTCGTTTTCAAGATTCTCTTTGTCACCGGCTTATGATTGTTTAATTGCGATTTTGCAAAATGTGGATCTCTTTGACTTTATTCTACCCGGGAGTCACAGAGCTTCTTGGATGTGTAAACTAATGTTTTTTTATCAAATTTTGAAAGTCTTCAACCATTACCTCTTCAAATATTTTTATGATCCTTTCTGTTCCCCTCTCTTCTCCTTTTGGGACTTTATTGTGCATATTTTGGTATGCTTGATGGTATCTCTAAGTATCTGTTAATTTTTCTTTTTTTCTTGAGTTTTAAAACAAAGTTTATTAGAGAAAGAAGAGGGGAAAGATAAAGAGACATGTCAGGGTTGGCATTGGTGAGATAAAACACTCATTTTTCTTTATTTCTTTTTATTTCTGATCTCTTAGTTTAGATAATATCATTGAATTATATTTATGTGTGCTGATTCTTCTGACTTGCTCAAGTCTCCTGTTATATCCCTTTAATACATTTTTATTCAGTTATATTTTTTAATTATTTAATTGATATTTGGGTATTTAAAATAACTTCTGTTTATTCATATTATTTATTTGGTAAAACATTATTCTCAAATGTTCCTTTAGCTTTTAGACATGCTTTATTTTAGTTATTTAAACATTTTTAAGATGGAGGATTTAAAATATTTGTCTAAAAGCCTCCACCAACAACCAATGGGGAGTGGAGAACCTATTCAGTAAATGGTGCTGGGAAAATTGACTGACTACATGCAGAAGACTGAAAAAAGATCCCTACCTATCACCATACACAAAAATCAACTCTAAATGGATCAAAGACCTAAAAGTAAAACTGCAAACTATAAGAATCCTAGAAGAAAATGTAGGAAACACCCTTATGGAAATTGGAATAGTCAACCAAGTCCTGATCAACTCTCCAAAAGTGAATGCCATAAAAGACAAGATAGACAAGTGGGACCTCATCAAACTGAAAAGCTTCTGCAAAGCAAAATAAACCATCAAGAGAGTGGAGAGACAGCCTGTGGAATGGAAGAGTATTTGCCAACTGTATATCTGACAAAGGCCTAACAACTAGGATCTACAAGGAACCCAAATGGGCCTAAAAGAAAAAACAAACAACCCTATTTAAAATTGGGCAAAATATATGAATAGACACTTCTCAGAAGAAGACATAGGAGCAGCCAATAGATACATGAAAAAATGCTCAGTCTCACTAATCATCAAAGAAATGCAAATTAAAACCATACTGAGATACCACTTAACTCCAGTCAGGATGGCCATCATCAATAACTCAAAAGACAGCAGATGCTGGAGAGGATATGGGGAAAAGGGAACACTTTTACAGTGTTGATGGGAATGTAAACTAGTACAACCTCTGTGAAAAACTGTGTGGTGATTTCTAAAAAAAAAATCTGAAAATCAGCCTTCCATGTGACCCAGCAATCCCCCTTCTGGGAATATACTCAGAGGAACTCAAATCACTCTACAATAAAGATACCTGCACACGTTTGTTTATCAGCATTATTCACAATAGCAAATACATGGAACAACTGAGCTGCCCATCGAAAGTGGACTGGATAAAGAAAATGTGGAACATTTACATAATAGAATATTATGCAGCCATAAAGAAAAACAAAATTATGAAATTGTCAGCAACCTGGATGAAATTAGAGTCTATAATACTCAGTGATTTATCACAGAAGCAAAGATCTCAGTACCATATGTACTCACTTATAAGTGGACCTTGAACATTTATCAAAATACCATAACAAAGGGAATGGCAGTACATTGCCAGAGGAGCAGGGAGCAGATAGCATCAATAACGGTACCCATGCTTTACCTGTATGATGACCACATATGTACCCCACATTTTAAAAATAAAATAATTAAGATTAAAAAAAATGTGTCTAGTAAGCTAAACACAGGAGCTTTTGGTGTTGTATTGATTGCCTGTGTTCTCATGTATTTTATTTATATCATGTTTACATAAATATTATATATATGTGTGTATATATATATATTTCTTGGTATGCCTTATAAGTTTTTTCTACAAACTGAACATTTAAATAATAAAAGTATGGCAGCTTGGCAACTATTCTACCCCTTCCCCTAATTTTGTTGGTTTTGCTATTTGTTTTTATTGTAGTTGTTTCTTTAGTGAATTTTCTGAACTTATTCTCAAATTCTTCATCATGTTTGGACACTAAAGTCTCTGCTCAGTTATCTCATTGACTAGTGAATGGATATACAGAGATTTCATTAAATTCCTGAACTAATAATTCTGCCAGTCTTTGCTGAGTGTACTTTTTGTGGCATACCTCCAAGACCTAGCCAGACTGTTGACAACTCTGCCTTGGTTTTTACTTTGTTTTACCAGAGCCTCAAGGCTATCCACAAGTGAGAGCTTGGAGCTTTCTTATATCTTTCTTGAGCGTAAGCATTTTGTTTAGAATGTATATAATCATACACATGTGTGACCTTTTAGATTGCCAGTAACATGTAAGAATTCTTCAAAATCCTTATTACTATCTTATTTTTTTAGTTTTTTTTTTCTTTTAAGCTTTCTTGCTAGTCTATTATTTGACCTAACTGCTATCTACCACTTCAGACTACCCTGGAGTTAAAAAAAAAAAAAAAAAAAAGCCTTTAAATGTTTTTAATAAGCATCCCAGGAAAATGAATTTTTATACTTTACAAACTCAGAGAGAGATCAAATAAAGACAGTTTTGTAGGTGGGGTCATGAGTGACTCATCTACCAGGTCAAATAATACCAATTCTCTGGAGGTGAGCCTAGTTGCTGCCAGACTGTTAAGTTCAATGATTTGAGGGCTATTTACTTTCAGGATCATGATGGACCTGTAGAAAGGAGGATGAGGACAGACAATTTAAAACACCACAAAACTTATAATTGCTACCAAAATTCAGCCTTTTATTCTTTTATGTTGTTGTTTTTAAGTACATACTTTTTGGATTTCTCTAAGCATTGTGCTAATTTCCAGTTCTAAAAAGGGTTATTCTGATTATTTCTGAAGTTTTTTTTATTGATTTTATAGAGGAGATAACTTGCAGAGGCCCTTACTCCTCCATATTTATTGATATCACTCCTCTATCATTCATATTATAATAGAATTTGATGTCACTGCATGTATATATTCTAAACAGTATTTTTAAACATTTGCAAAGCACCTTCCCCTTACTTACTTCATGTGATCTTTTTATTTTTGCCACTTTCCCAACTTCGGAGATAAACAGGAATTTGGTTATTTAATGCTACACAACGAATCACCCCAAGACTTCAAAATATAAAAATGTACTTATTATAATATATGTTAAATAGGGTCACCTGGCTATTTCCCACTTGAGGTAGCCTCTAAAGTGCCAGTCAACTGGTGGCTAGGGAGAGTATTTTGAAAGTTCAACTGAACTGGGTATCCAAGTGTGTTTCTTCATTTGAATATCTGACAACTCAGGTAGGAGTGATGAAAGAGCTGACACTAGAGCTCTCTTTCTTTATGTAGCTTCTCCACATGGCTAGCTTGGGCTTCCTTTAGCTTGGGATCTCAGAGTACCTGAATTTCTTTCTTTTTTTTTTTTTTTTTTTGAGTTGGAGTCTCACTCTGTCACCCAGGATGGAGTGCAGTGGCCACACCCGGCCACCGCACCTTCGACCTGCTGGGCTTTGGCGATCCTTCCGCCTCAGCCTTCCAAGTAGCGAACTACAGGCGCGTGCTGCCATGCCCAGCTAATTTTTTTTTTAATTGATTTATTGTAGAGATGAGGACTCGCCAAGTTGCCCAGGCGGGTCTCGAACCCACGGGCCCAGACAATCCACTCACCTCAGCCTCCCAAAGTGGAGGATTACAGGCTGAGCCACCAAGCCCGGTTCTGAATTTCTTAAATAGTGTCTGTCTTCCTACAGAGTACACATTCTAAAAGAGTAAGAAGGAAGCATACCACATTCTATTGTTTACATAGGACCAGCCTCCATTTATTGTTGGTAAAAACTACACAAATTGTGAATACTAGGAAGCATGGTTCATTTGAGACCATCTTTCAAAAGATGGCAGCACTCTACAGTAGTGAGCATATAGATTCTAGCCCTGAGTTGGCACTTTTCTTACCTATATACCCTAGGTTTGCTTTGCTTATTGGATAACTTTGGGAAAGCCTCTTATTTTTCTTAGCCTTAGTTTCCATTTCTTACTAACACATAATAATTGCTAGCTCACAGAACTGTGTCAGATTTGAATGAGATAACTAAAAATGAATGGTCTTTGCAAACTCTAAAATGTCATCTAATTTTTTTATTCATATTGTCATGGGATATTAGCTTCTTCTCTTTGAATACCAAAGTTTTCTTCACTGATAACTTTCTCTATCCTTAGAGATTTAAAAAAATTGAGTCAAATACTATCTTCTATCACTACACAAACATTGCTATGCGTAGTTAAAAGTCATCCTAAAATTTAATTCACTTTCCAAAGCAGCTATCTGACCCCTCACCCTCCATCTTTTCTATACTGAATATATCTTAAATCTGGTAAAAATGAGGGCCTAAGATTTTCCTGGAAACCATTGCCTCATGGATTCACCACATTTGCCTAAACTTATCTCCTGAATAATTATTCCTTAAGTGTCTCTTGGCATCAGTAGTTTTAAAGTAGGTTAAATCTCAGTAACTTGAGAATGAGATGTTACCTACTGAACATCTAGCTCAATCACAGGAGTTGTTTTTCACCCAATTGTTCATCATTACTGTTCACTCTCAATTAGAAAAAAAAAAACCATAAGTACCCAAGAGAATAGGAAATAGGACAGCATCAGGTACTATTTTGGAGAAAGGCCAACAAACAAGAAACTATAAAATGCATGTATGGAAAGTTATATTTTGAAGATAGCATTGTATTAGACTCAAACTTAGTGCAAAAATATCTTATTATCTCTTGAGTCAATTCTTAATGTTAAATTTAACCTTTGATTTTCTTTTCTCACTGCACTTTCTTGAAAACAAATGAAAATGAGAATGATTCCATATATGGGGAAATCGTTAGGAAGAACCCGGAGAGAAGAATATTCAGAAAAATATTCTCTGGTAAGAGGATGGGATGTGGTTTGGTCTTTGGTAGAAGAACTGACAGATCAACCACTCTCAAAAAAAAGGAAAGCAAAGAATGTGATTTCAGATGCAGGTATGCTGATGGATTTGGTGGTAGGAGCATCAGGAAATCTCTTTTGATTACTTTCCTTTTCTCAGCAAAATGAAAAATAAGAAAAATCAACTGAGAGAGGAAGGGATAAAATATTGGAGATTTAAGGAGAGAGAGGAAAAAGTGTAAAATTTGGATAGGTGCATGTCCCAAATAGGACCCAAAACGTGAAAGGTGTAAATAAAAAAAGGATTTTGCTATTCTCAACTGTAGAATTACATATTATATTGGCCTGGAGCTGCTAATAGCCATCTATTCAGATAAGTGAAAAAGTGTGATTGAAAATACAGTCAGCACAGAAAAGAGTAGCCCAAATATGGAATGAGAGATATACAATTCTTACATTACCATTCAAAAACATGAAAGCAGCCACGCTTGTACACAGAGCACCCCCTGTGGTTTTCTAATATTCTATCACATGAGTGAATAAATTCCTTTATTGTTTAAGCTTGTTCAAAGGATGTATGAGTGTTTTGTCAATTAAAGTCAAAAGAGTACTTAATACATCAGACAATTAAAAAGTAGCATACTAAGTTTCAAAAACAAATTCTTTTTTTTTTTTTGAGTTGGAGTCTCACTCCGTCACCCAAACTGGAGTGTAGTGGCCGCTCCCAGCCACCGCAGCCTCAACCTGTTGGGCTCCGGCGATCCTTCCGCCTCAGCCTTCCAAGTAGCTGGAATTACAGGCGCGCGCTACCACGCCCAGCTAATTTTTTGATTTATTGTAGAGATGAGGTCTCATCAAGTTGCCCAGGCGGGTCTCGAACTCGCGGGCTCAGGCAATCCACTCACCTCAGCCTCCCAAGGCGTGGGATTATAGGCTGAGCCACCAAGCCCAGCAAAAAAATAAATTATTAAAATAACCAGAAAAAAAAATTTATTCTAGCAAATTGACTATCAGGATGGGCTTTGAAGTCAGAAAACTGATTTTGAATACTGGCTATTAAACCTAATGAGATGCATAAACTTTGGGTTTTCTTAGTCATTCTGATATTCCCATACTCATCTGTAAATTGGAAATAATGGTAAGATCTACCATGCAAGTTCTAGGCAATATGTCAATGTTTTATATACATCATCTTAGTCAATCTTCCAGTTCTCCAGCAGAGCAAGTATTATTTTCTTGCTTTCCCACATGAGAAGAGTGAGACTTAACAAAGTTAATAATCAGCCCAACAATCCACATTAGTAAGGAGGCATTGAACCTATGTTTAGATTACTTTGAATCTACAATGACCATACATCTCAGGACCATGCCTGCATCCTTGTTAATTTTCTCCTAAAATTGTGTGTGAGGGGTGTGTGTGTGTGTGTGTGTGTGTGTGTGTGTGTTTCAGGGGTGGGAGGGAGGTAACCAGGGCTTCTAATTAAATATATTGCTGGTAAAAGATAGTGTCCCTATTAAGTTGATCTGGCATTATTTCAGACAAGGACAGCCCACTCCTTCAGGAATTGTGGCCTTTGAAGTATGTACATCCAGAACTAATGTAATGGTTAATTTTATATGTCAGCTTGATGGGCTAAGGGATGCCCAAATTGCTGATAAAACATTATTTCAGGGATGTGTCTGTGAGAGTGCCTCTGAAAGAGATTAGCATTTAAATTGACCTTAAATTGATAGATGAGTGAAGATTGCCCTCACCCTGTGGGCTGGCATCATCCAATACACTGAGGGCCCAAACAGAACAAAAAGGCAGAGAGAGGAAGAATTTGCTCTTTCTGCTTGAGCTGGGACATCATCTTTTTCTTTCCTCAGACATTAGTTCTCCTGGTTTTCTGGCCTTTAAACTCAGAATGGAATTTTTGTCCTTGACTCCCCTGGTTCTTAGATGTTGAGGTTT
This sequence comes from Tarsius wallacei, assembly GCA_963574415.1. Lineage (NCBI taxonomy): Eukaryota > Metazoa > Chordata > Mammalia > Primates > Tarsiidae > Tarsius > Tarsius wallacei. Next base: position 41,604 of record CAUYQG010039190.1, on the reverse strand, counting down.
GGACTATAAACACAATACTTGCTTTACTGGGCCTCTGGCTTGCAGATAGCATATTATGGGATTTCTCAGCATCGCAAAACACATGAGCCAATTCCTTATAATAACTATCCTTCTCTAAGTATCGACCTATCTATCTATCTATCTATCTATCTATCTATCTATCTATCTATCTATCATCTCTATCTTATTGGTTCTCATTTTCTGGAGAACCTGTCTAAAACAGCTAGATATTTGGATTTTTAATGCAAAACCAGTAGATACCTCTCCAGTCAAAGATGTCAAGCAGAAAATTAACTACCATCATGGAGCTGTAGCATCTTGGGCAACATGTTCTGCTAGTGGAGAAAAATACATTTGTTATTTGGCTCTCTTGCTTTAAGTCTAACTGCCTGCGCTTCTGGCCTCTTGTGATTTTTTTACGCTGATCAAGACCATCAGAATAATTTGATTTTTAGAATACTGGTAAGTATTGCAAGTTTGAAAGAGTTCATTGAGATTGATTCAGGCACTATATGAGGAAGTTTGGCAGAAATTTAATATTCAGTTATCAAACAATTTTAATGTTATTTCGATTTGAATTACTTTAACTCTTCTATTAGATTTGTCTTAGTTTTAATCCATAATTGCCTACATTTTTAAGTGGCTGCTTTGGATAGTAGGTATACTTTGGAATGTATACATGAGCTTTCAAAGGGAAAATAAAATGAATTATGACTTTTTTTTGGAGTAGAATTCATGAGAGTTGTGCAGCGTAATTAAAGCTAATACACATTTTCATATTACCTCTAATTGATGGGAAATGGTCAGTTACTATGAAAACTAACTTACAAGTAAATATAAAATGAATTTTCCGCTTAGGAGAACTTTTTATAGTTTCAGTCTCTAGAAGAGAATGTCGTGTGCTGTTAAATCTCATGAACTCTTGACCTTGATTCATATAAAGACAGTGAGAACTGGTCCAGGTTATTAAAGAAATCTTGACATAGACACATTCTTTCTTTTATGGTAAGAAATAATAAGATTTTCTTTCACACTGGGGAGAGGCTATTAAAGCTGAACATTACAATGTTCTCTAAGGGGGAGAGAAGTTCATTTTCACACTCCAAGGGAAGTATATGTTTCACTGTGTAACTTTTACATGTAAATGCCCAATATGGAGACTATTTGTGATGTTATGAAGAATGATAAAAGTAAAACCCAAATAAATCTGTCAAGAATATGGACTGCTAAGAATTCTTTCTGCTAAAAAAAATGAGCATAATATTTATTAGACAAGGTTTTTAAAGCTTAGTGTTCAAATTTTTCGATGGAGATGCCATTTAATGTTATAGAAGGCCAAAAAATTATTAAGTAATTGTTCTGTTGCAAGTTATTCAACCACGCATTATATATTCTAATAATTCATTTTGCTACAAATGATGGCATGGACTATTGATCTTCATTTAAGGAAGTTTAGTTGTGTGAAGGTATAAAATAATGAAGAACAAATAATATTTAAGACTATTTCTTTGTTTTCTGCTATTGTCATTTGTTGAAAGATATGAAAAATCTGTAAGCATTTATACATGTATTTACTTTTCTGTAACATAGTTATGCACAGTGGCATGGTTGATTTGCCATTTACAGTGATTTATAAAGACATTAATCAGTGTCAATTGTTTTCATGACTCCAAAGCAGACTCAGTAATATCACAGAATACTTGTTTGCTTGCCTGCATTTTGTTTTGTAGATATAGCTTTCAGGACTTTGCTGCTTTATAGTTTAATTATAATTTGCAAAATAAAGAAAATGAAAGCAAGAAAAAAAGAGATATAGGAAAGAAGGGAGGGAGAAAGGGAGTGAAGGAGGGAGGGAAGGACGAAGGAAGGGAGGGAGAAAGAGAGTGCAGTAAATCATTAGGCAACAAAAATATTGACATTTATGTGATTCTTCCAACCATAGTTGGCAGTTTGAAAAAATACATACTTTCAAATGCAGTCCAAAACTACTAACTCTTATAGATCCAGAACTAGACTTTGTAGCGTACAATGCTTTGGGAGATCCTATATTCTTGCACAAATAGACATAATATTTTAAAATAAGTTTAACTTGTAATCAAAAATTCTACAAGTTGCATGCTATTGTTCTTCAGAAGCGACTTTGTCTTGACATATAGCAATCCTTAGCTTCATTTTTCACAAGTGTTACTACTAAGTGATTCAGGAGAGTAAATGCAATGAAAAGTACATTTGCGGACAACAAAGTAGAAACTACATGGATAATCTGAGCTGATTGGCTAGGACAGTTTTCAACTACTTTACACATTTTAATTTTTTTTTCCGAATTCTTAACACTCATAGATTCAACATTTAATCCAATTAGTGTTAATTTGCGACAAAGGGTCATGTTTTAGTGTTTCTGCAGCAGTAAAATTACAGTAAGTTAAGTAAAAGTATGGGGCCACAAGCAGAAAATAAACCAATGTTCTAATATAAAAGTGAATTTGGTGTCCTTGGAAATAAAAAATAAATAATTACTCATCTTCCTAAAATAGGGAGTCATGAAACAACAAGAATACAATGATACTGTATTAAACAATTTCACAAATATTGGTCAAAATTGGATTTTCTTATTTTTTGACTTTTATGCAACTTAGATTTGGCTCCATTTTTCTGAATTGCAATTTATATTTCTTCTACCTGCTTCACCAAATAAAGAGAAAAATCATTTATTTATTGAAACATACACCAAGAAAAGGAAATAGCTCTATTCTTTATTAACCCTGACATTATGAATTCACCAATTACTGAAGGTTTACTTTCTGTAACCTATCTAAAATGCTTATTTTTTTTCTTTCAAAGCGGGAAATCTTTTGGAATAAAGATATGATACATTGAACTAAACTGATATGACATTTGCTGTTTCTGTGATAACATTTTATATTTGAAATTCCAACAAATATTTTATTCTGCTTGGAGGAGGTTTACTTAATCATTTCAGGCGATTAGCCTTCATAAGAAATGAAGGCATACCAGTGTTTATGCAGTTTCCCAGAGTCCATTTTTGCCTCAAGCTTGTATTTATTCTATTGGGCTCACTAGCTCAAATACCAGGTGAATACCTGGAAGAAAGAAAAAAATTAATTCAAAAAGTAATAAAAATAAAAGGACTAACAAAAACACAAACTATCCAGCATATTGGCCATGCTGTTCCCTGAAAAAAACCTTGTTGTTCTTTGTAATATATATGAGTGTTAGCCTTTTACAGCAATTAGATGAGTGTCTTTAATTAGTGTTTCTGTCTTTGGAATTAGGGGAAAAAATAAATTTTCTCCAGCAAATATTTGGCTCTGGAAATCTATTTAAACATATTACAGAAGATTAAAATACTTTGCATCATCATCAAAAGTTTTAACTTTTTTCTTTACATATAATATGGAAAGTAAAATGATGAAGGTCCATTCTTTTAGTCTTTTTAGTTTTAGAGAAGGCTGAATAAATCATATAAAATACTATGAAAGAATTACCGGTAACTAAAAAAACATTTTAAAATATAACAATAAGCTACAATGGCAGTTCTCTTTTATTTCTTCATTTAAAATGGATATGTACAAACTTTTATAATCTTTTTTGAGGTCTAATTATTGCTCCACTCCATTAGAGACCAGAATCCTTTTATAGTTAAGAGACCAAAAGCATGTATCTCCTTTGTGACAAATGTAGATTTGATTACCTAATACTAACTAAGATTTGCTGGCAAAGGAAAGAGATATGCTAGCAAAAACCACAACAGAAGACTCTTCTCTTGATGGTGTGATTTGCATAGCTACATTTCCATTACTTTTCTTTCTACATAACTAGTATCTTTTCAGGTGCAAATGTCTGAAACTCTGTCAAGTAGTTGGTGTATCATAGTCTCAGATTATAGGTTGCATTTGGCCAAAAGAATGAGTTAGAATGGCATTTTTTTCCTATTGGCACTGTAACAGTTTGCATACAGTGTGAAAAGGTTTTTATATTTTACTTTTGATAACATTGAATAGCTAGACAATTTTATTTAAAAAGTATAGTAAACAATATTAAATTAAGATTGATTAAATGGCACAAATTGACTAATGTAAAGTACTAAAGTATGCTAAAGTACTAAAGTATGGTTTAGATCTTAAAAAGTAACATATTGTGCATAAATAAAAATAATATCGAGAGATTAGAAAACATCTACAAAATTGCAAGTGTGGTAAATATATTGAAATAATTTAGCATGGAAAATGCTATTTCCTAGTTTATATTTAATTATTGTATTAATAAGAAATATTTTTTTAAAACATATCAATTTTAAGCAACAATATGCAAAAATAGAATAGCTTAATTTAGAGTATGTGTATTAGAGAAATAATTAACAGTACATATGTATGACTGAAACTTGATGCCTTCTGGTCTTATCATTCATAAGAATTGGTTCCCAAACCAGGAGTATTCTGTTCAACCCTTCACATCTAGTTGTATCACATAGAAAAAAAAAAACACTTTCACATTTTTTTAGAGGGTTTCTTCTTCTTTTGTGTATACATCTGGTATATACCTTAATATTTCTAAAAAACTGTGTAAAAAATAACTCAACAGATGTGGGTTGTTCAAACTTTCCACATTTCCAAGAAATGTCTATTTTTAAGAATGGCCCTTGGCTGGCTCCTGAAACTTAAACACTGGACACCTGGGAAAAATGAAAATAATGACAAACCTACTTTTACTCTTTGTTTTCTAAACTCCTATAATCTTTCTTTTTTTTTTTTCGCAATTTGTTTTTACTTATTTTAGAGATGTGAGCTACAATTCAGGGTTAGGTAGATAAGTGGTCAGTGTACAGGTAGAGTTTGAGTCTCTTTTTGGTCCCCATTTTGCCTGGTTTGAGATCAGATACCCTATTGAAGCATGCCCCCTCTGAGCCCCTGGCAGTTTCCCACTACTGCCAATTCCTTTCTTGTAATATTATGGTTAATGTTCAGGGTCGGCTTATGAGTGAGAGCATGTGGTACTCCATTCTTTGATTCTGTGATAGATCAGTGAGTATGATAAACACTAAATACATCTAAGTTGTTGTGAAGTCCATAACTTTATCTTTCTTTATGACTGTGTAATATTCCATTATGTATATGTACCACATTTTTTAATCCAGTCACTTTCAATGGGCAGCACGATTGTTTCCATGTTTTCGCTATTGTGAAGAATGCTGCAATAAACGTGTGTGCAGGTATCCTTTTTATAAAATGACTTGTGTTCCTCTGGGTATATTCCCAGAAGGGGGATTGCTGGGTCATATGGGAGGTCGATTTTTAGATCTTTTAGGAATTACCACACTGTTTTTCACAGAAATTGTACTAGTTTACACTCCCACCAACATTGTAGAAGTGTTCCCTTTTCCCCACATCCTTTCCAGCTTCTATTGTTTTTTGAGTTATTGATGACAGCCATCCTGACTGGAGTTAGATAATATCTATCTCAGTGTTGAAAGAAACCATCAAGAAAGCAGAGGAACAGCCCACAGAATGGGAAAAAAACTTTTTCCAACTTTTTATCTGACAATGCCTAACATCCAGTATCTACAAGGAATTCAAATGTGCTGAAAGGAAAAAAACAAACAACCCTATTAAAAAGTAGGGAAAAGATATGAATAGACATTTCTCAAAAGATGACATAGGAGTAGCTAACAGATATTTTTTAAAAATGTTCAACCTCACTAATCATCAAAGAAATGCAAATTAAACTCCTATAGTCTATCTTAAATGAATATTGTGTCAACATACATTTTGCATCACAAAAACAGCATTCCAAACCCATGCATATCATTTCCAGGCCTGTGTTTAACTTCACTTTCAATGTTCTTTTGTCTCATCTTCTTAAGTAATATTTTATTTAGTATATTTGGTTTTATGTCCATTGTCACACCTCTTTCATCATAAAACTTGTTTCTTTTCCTGAGATTTGTATAATAGAGTTCCATGTCAGTATATCTGTGAACAACTTAGGTAGTGGTACAGTCCTAGACAAAAACAAGAAAAGCAAACTTTTACATGAACTGTACTTAAAACCAGCTTCTACCTTTTTTGAAAAGGTTCCAAAATAATCAATTTACAATCAAGTGGCAAGTTGATCTCCTCAACAACAACTAAAAATGTCATGTTGAAGCCTCCGTATTTGTCTAATGATGGAAGGATGAATATTCTGCAACCACAGTAGCTGTATCAGCCTTGGTGAGAGGGAGCCCATGCTTTGCCAGCAGCCACTCTGGCTACATTCACTATGATTCCATTGTATATGCATAGAGCTGGCCAAGGAGAGACACTGGCTGACATTTACTGGACAAGACATCCTATCCACCAGTCTGTTTAAAAGGGTCTGCTATTCAGTGGGTGTCTTCTGATGGGCATTTATGTGAGATAACAATACACAATATTTCTACCTGAGTCCAAGTGTTAATCTGCATAACTTTTCACCAAAGCAGGGAAATCAATTCAACCATGGCCAGTGTCATAGCTCAGAATACAATATCTCAAAGTATGGTGTCTTGATATGCTGATTACTTTGAACTAGAAGATACTGGAAGCACCTCAGAGGCAAGGTCTTTCTGATCTCCCATCCTTCTGTTCCCTGCTTCTTTTTCTTGCCTTAAGTTTGTCACAGAAACCAGAATTCCAATTCCCCAGGTATGTCATTGAAACTCAAATTTTTTTTCCCCAAAAGCAATCCATAAAACCTAGAAAGGTCATTCTAATCCTTCTCTCATCTCTCTTGAATACTTTCATTCTAGAGTGGTCCTTCTGTACTAGGGAAGTCAAAAAGCTATACAGAAACAACAGTAAAAATCTGAGTAGACAGACCTTCCTGCGTATTCTCCCTCCTTCTATTGCCACTGAATCATAACCTTTATCCAATCACATTTCTACATAGCTGTCCATTCTTCATTGAACCTAAGCATAAAAATAAATTGTTCTTTCTAAATGTTTGGGTCTTCATTTCTGAAGGCTACTATGTCATGCTAAACTTTGCACGAAAGTTGTTATGCTTTTGTTTGTTAATCCATCTTTTGTGTAGGACTGTCGGCCATGACTTTTATAATGAATAAGGAAAGATATCACACCTTTCTGCCCCATACCAGTACCTGTTCCACTCTTAATTTGTATTAAACTACTGTGACTCTCTCCTTGGTCTTTTATCCCAGAGTACTGTGACTCTTCCCCTGAGGTTCCCTTTCCACTCTTGTCATTTTTTTCCTGTTTTCTTTAATCTTTCTTATTAAATAATCTTGATTTGAACATCTGGGATGAAATCTATTTTCTGGCACATCCCTGACAAATAGAGAGATATTTGAACAAATATTTAAGGAAGATTATCCAGGAGGAGAGTGTTCTGGACAGAGTTAACACTGAAATCTTCAACTGAGGTTATAGATTGCTTGGATGCTTGAGTTATACTAAGACTACTGTGAATGAACAGAGAAACCAAGAGTTTAAACAGTAGGAGGTGAGACCAGCAAAGAAAGGGAGTGTGGTGACTCACTAATCCTGGCACTTCTACTGGATGAAAAGTATAGTACAGAATTATGCTGACCACATTAGCTTAACTAGCATTGATCTAAATTGTGACGTGATGGGTTATACTTCTCTTCCAGTACCTAAAGTAGGAGTCTGCAAACAATGGCCTGCTGGCAAAATCTGGCCCACCCTTTAGTTTTTGCAAATAAAGTGTTATCAGAACTCTGCCAAGACTATCATTTACAAACTATCTACTGTGGTAGAGACAGTATGTCTCACAAAATCTAAAATATTTTCTATCTGTTTCTTTATATTAAAAAATTTGCTGACCCCTTGCCTAAATTATAGTAAGTTTGAAATCCCCTCTCACCAACAGAGATGTAGAAGGCAGCATCTAATTTTATAAATTTGCCCTTGACTTCAATCTTATACCTTATGTTTGAGGTCCTATTTTGTCAAAGTACTGTAATGTACCACAGTTCTGTAATGAGAAGTGTCCTATTTTCTTTTCTCTATTGTTCCATTTACTAAATAACTTTTGTGAAGGGACTCACTCTCTCTCTCTGTGGTCTTTTATTTTTGGCGAATACCTTCTCTTTTCTAGAATACTCTATACTCCATCTTAGATTTTGACTGCTTATTAGGAATGTAAACTTCTGTTAAACTTTGGCATCCAACTCTTTGAATATCAAAGGAGCAGTGTCAGCCTCTGCAGTGCTTTCTGTTCTACAGAGTGTAGGGTCTTTCCCACTCTGCCTTGTTTTACTAGAGGTAATCAGACAAGTTCCTAAGGCACAGCAGAAACACTGAGTCTGCTTTGTTTAAAGATAGCATTCACTTTCTATAAAAAAGATCTCATGAGACTGTAGCTTGATTTTTAGTACAATCTTGACAAGTTAATCCAACTGAGAAATCTGCATGCAAATGTGCTTTCTGGTTACTGTCTTGGCTACTCATGCAGTTTTTGTTGTTGTTGTTTTTATTAACAATTTTCCAATTTTACAGGCTTACCCAAGGGAATGATCAATGGAAACCACAGCTTCTTTGTTAGTTGTAAAGGCCTCAGAAATTTTAGTGACAGTCATTATTGACTCACTCATAAACAACACATTAGGAAAAGGAAGTAGAACAGTCATCTACAGTTGTAAAAGGAGCACAGATAGTCTTTGTTTATTTATTTTCTTTCTTCCTGTGGCTTCTTTAACAATTTTATCGTGATCATCATCAATCATGATCATCATCATCAACAAAACCATAAGTTTATTCTTTCAGAAAGATGAAAGTTAATGGCAGTTGAATCTCTTTGAACTTGTGATTGAGGTAATGTTGATCTGATTGTATATATTTATAATATCATCAGAGTTTATATTAATATTAATCTAAAACAGGCTTCACAATTAAAGGAACTAGTGCTCAGAATTGTATTTGTGAACAACCAAGACAATATCACTTGATAACTTTAACTATATAGTCATTGGCTTCAAAACCAAACAATTGCTATAAATGCTGTCTGATTTTTCTTCTTCAAAATAAACAAAACAAAACAAAACTTTGATTTACAAACATAGTAATTGAATTACTAAAGGATTACTCAAATCAAATATATACAATGTGATTGTACTGCACAAGCTGTTTGTAGACATTTTTCACTGAAATCTCCAAGTAGAAAAAAATGTATTATATAAATGGTTCTTTATTAGATAGTTTAATTACAGTCAAGTATCAAAATGTTTCCCTAATTTGACATACTTAGGGAGAATAATGCTACTCAGAAGTGTCTTTTTCTCATTTCCTTAGTAACCTGGATGATATGAACATGAAGAAACATACATTGCTAACTCAAATTAAAAACAAAAACAAAAACGAATTCTAACCACTGAAAACTCCTATTAGAGCTTTGAATTTGTTAGTAGGTTGTTTTTCAGTTGGCAAAATGATGAAAGATTTTTTTTCCTGAATGGAGAATTTCAGTTACAACAAAATACATACTCCAAGGAAACCAATGCCAATACTGTTTGTTTGTAGAAATTGTTTTACATTCTTTGCTCTTCATGAGGAGAGTTAAGTAATTAGAAAATGGTGAACCTCGGCAAATAAAAAGTATTTTTGTAAATAGTATACCTTTGCTTTAAAGTCTTGTAAATAAAGTTTGATGTTTTTAGATTTTTAAATAAAAATATAAAATGAATGTCAATATTTTTTCCTCTAAAATATTTGCATAATGATGTGATATTTCATTAAATTAACTAATGTTTATGCATAATAAATACTATGCCAAGTATTTTACATTTTTTTAATTTAATTTAATTTTTTAAAAGAAATATTATTATTTTTGTCCTACCAATGAGTAAACTAATTTTGCTGGAGTTGAAGATGGTCAAAGTCAAAAAAGTAATGGAGTCAGACATAAACGAATCAGACTCAGAAATCCCATGTCCTTTTTCCCAGACTAAGGTATTTAGTAAATATTTTTAATCTGAATTATAAAAAAGAGGGTATAAAAATGCCAAGCATATAATAATTTACTTCTTAATTCAATTTATTTGAAGCCTAATTAGTGCATTTCACAATTGAGAACATAATGGTAAAAGAGAAATTTGATATTTTCAGTTTTCTTTAAAAATTCTAACCTGATTCCATTTTACAAAAAATTCAAATTTATCAGTACTTTGTACACTCAGTAATTATTTTGGTACAGTGTTTTTTTACCTGCAATCTACATTACATAAAAAACATTTCTGTAAAAGGAAACATTTTAATGAGCAAGCTACACAGACGTTTTCATCTGACACTTAACAATGGATACTATTGTTTTTATAATTTGCACTTCTCAGTCATAAGACATCCTTTTGTGGTTGTCATAATTGGTCTAATGAATTTCTTAAAATAAATGAAAGTCTAATTTGATCCAGTGCCCTTGAACAATCCACTCATTCACAGCTAAATCACTGACCTGATTTGAAGACGAATCATGCCAAAATGAAGTCATGCTTTTCTATTAAGTGTGTTGCCTCAGTGTGAACTCTTGAATGGCTTGTTCTTAAGGTTTGAAGTGGGGATTTCCAGTGACAAAGAAACACAATTTGATCTCATAACCTTAGGCACACAGACTTATTTTAAATGATAGAAACCTAAGATTGAAAGAAGATCTGAGTCATTATCCAGTTCAGTATTTTTCACTTAGTGAACAATGTACTATTCACCTTGGCTTTAAACAGCTTGAGACATGGCAGAATACTCTATAGATGCATACATATGCTTTTGGAAAAAATCTCTAGCTAGACAGAATTTATTACATCTGATTGTCTAATACTCTTCTTTGAAGAATTATCCAACCAGTGTTTCAGGGCAAATGTTCTGTTATTATCATTCCTAAGGCAACATATTCATGGATATATGTTGTCAGTTATATTATTTACTACTGTTTCAACTCAATATCAAGAATAGTCTTATTATTTGTAAAACAGGTAGCTGAGAAAAAAATCCTACTATATTTTTCCAGAAATAAATAATTTCCATCCATAGTGTTAAAATTTTCTACATTGGAGCTACTGATCTTCAAAAGAATGACAGTTTTTATTGTGTCACGACACTAATTTCTGGTTAGGAGGTGTGTGTGTGTGTGAGAGAGAGAGAGAGAGAGAATGTGTGTGTGTGAAGTGGGGGAAACTTGTATAATCAAATAGTAAAGTCATAACAGAAGTTTATCTCAGAGCATCTATATTTTTCATAGTTCCCTGAATGGTGGATGAAAAACAAAAATAACTTTAATTTTAGACTTCATCTTTGGTCATCAGCAAATGGGCATCCGTTGTCATATTGCTTATGAATATAAATTATACAGTGTAAAAAATGAGGATTCACGAATTATTTCATTCAGAATAAAGCTTTCCAATGTTTTAAACTAGTCAGAATTTTGTCATCAACATCCAAAATCAAAATCTAAAGTTTGATGTTGTTTATGACACCCCTTCACCAAGATCCATGAGAAGGGAAAGCGTTAAGAGTGAAGATTAAGAGACCGGGCTGAAGAAAAATAAAAAGCTAAAAATTTTTTTCTTGACTTGTATGAAAGTAGAAATATACCACATTTTATCTTTATTAGTTAAATTTTTATCTAATGGCAGAAAAGAATATCAAAAAAGCAGGAATAATTTTCATCTCCAAATTAGATCACTTGGATAAAATGAACAAATTTCTAACCACAGACAAATTACCTAATGTGATTAAAGAAAACCTTAATAGATCTAAAAAAAAAGAAAGGAGATTGAACCAGTAATCAAAACTCAACAACAACAAAAGCCAGGATCAGATGGCTTCACTGGTGAATTCTACCAAACATCTAAAAAAGAGTGAATACTAATTCATTTCAAACTCTTTCAAAAATTAAAAGAAGAGGAAATATATTCTAAGTTATTAGATGAGACCAGCATTATCCTTATATATGTAATATGTAGATATTCAAAGTACAGAAAATTACAGACCAATATTCCTTATAAATTCAGATGCAAAAAGTAAATTAATAAAGCAATCCAATTTACAATATTACTTAAAAAATAAAATACCTAAAAATAAATTTAAATAAGAAAGTAAATACTTGTACACTGAAACTGCAAAATATTGCTAAAAGAAATTAATGAAAACCTAAATAAATGGAAAGGTTGAAAGACTTACTATTGTTATGCTGTCAGTACTACTTGAAGTGATTTACAGATTCAACGAAATTGTTATCAAAATTTCAATAGCCTTTTTGCAGAAATGGAAAAGTCAGTATTCAGATTCATGTGGAATTGCAAATGAATCTGAATAGTCAAAACAATGTTGAAAAACAAAGAACAAAATTGAAGGACTCACACTTTCCAATTACTACAAAGCTAAATAGTCAAATCAGTATAGTACTGTCAAAATCAATAGACCTACAGAATAACTGAATAAGATTGAAAGTCCAGAAATATATCCACACCTCTACAAAAAATTGATATTTCACAAGAGCACCAAGCATATTCAACGGGGAAAAGAATAGACTCATCAGCGAAAGTTCTGAGACAACTACATTTCCACATGCAAAAGAATACACCTGGATTTCTGTTTTATGCCATATAAGAAATTAACTAAAAATGAAGAGTCAAGAGTTAGGTTTACAAGGTGCTTAGAAGAAAACATACTGGTAAATCTTCCTAATTTTTTGATTTGTCATTAAATTGTTTAGTATAACACCAAAAGCATGAGAAATAAAAGACAGACAAATTGGAGTTCATCAACATTAAAATATTTTGTGCATTCCAAGGACAATTAAGAAAGTAGAATAAAATGTCTGTGGAATGGAAGAAAATATATATACATCAGGTATCTAATTTGAGTTTAGTAATCAGAATACATTTTTAAAAATCTCAGCAACAAAAATGCAAACAACTCAATTTAAAAATAGACAAGAAACTTGAATAGACATTTTTCCAAAGGTATACAAATGATCAATAGGCATGTAAAAAGATGTTCAACATTATTAGTCATTAGAAGAATGCAAATCAAAACCACAGTGAGATACCAATTATATCTACCAGGATAATTATAATTTTAGGAAAATGATTAAAATAATAAATGTTGTTGAGGTGTGGAGAAATTTTAACCCTCAGACATTGTTGATGGGAATGTAAAATGATGAAAGTACTAAAGAAAAGTTTGGCAGTTCTCCAAGAAGTTAAATATAAAACCACCATATGACCTAACAACTTATCGCTTAGTTATATAGTCAAAAGATTTGAAAGTAGGAGCTCAAGCAGATACATATATGCCAATGAGATAGCATCTCATCTCAGTTAAAATGGCTTTTTTCAAAAAGACGAAAAACAATGTATACTAGGGAGAATATGGAGGAAAGAGATATTCTTATACACTGTTAATAGAAATATAAATTAGTACAATCACATACAGTTGTTAAAATAATTCAGGATTCTTTCTTTCTCCTTCTTTTCCTTTTTTTTTTTTTTTAAATAAACAGACTTTAGATTCTTCAAAGAACTTGTGAAATTTCGGAGTTCAAAACATTTGTTTCTGATATTTTGACCAGTTTTTCTGATGCTTTCATGGAAGAGATAATGTAGAGCTGCCCTCACACTACCATTTGTATTGACATACTCCTTTATCTTTCATTTTACAGTAGGTCTTATTATTACTAGAAATAAAAATATTTTCCTTAACATTTGCTAATAAGTGCTAATTAAAAGATAAAAATAATATTTATTTCACATGGATGATTTAAATCCAATTTAAGATCAAGATTCAGTGATTTCATTGTTGGTATGTAGCCAGTAGAAGGGAAATCACTATATTGGAGAGATTTCCACCCTGCTGTGTTTATTGCTGCACTATTCACAATAGCCGAAATATGAAATCAACCTAAGTTTCCATCAATAAATGAATAAATATAGACAATATGGTATATATACACATTGGAATATTATTCGGCCATGAAGAAAGAACAAAATCATGCCACTTGCGGCAACATAGATAGAACTAGAAGTCATTATGTTAAGTAAGTGAAATAAGTCAAGAACAGAAAGACAAGTATCACATGTTCACATTCACATTCATGAGCTAACAAAGTGGATCTTACGAAGATCGAGAGTAGACTGGTGATGTACCAAAGACTGGGAAATTTAGAGGTAAGAAGGAAGGAGCAGAGGCTGATTAAAGGGTACAAATATTCAGTTTGATAGAAGACATAAGACCTAGTGTTTAACAGGTAAATAGAGTGAATACAGTTTACAATAAGCAGTTGTGTGTTTCAAAATAGGTAGTAAAGAAGAATTTGAATGCTTTTAACGTAAAGAAAAGGTAAATAATTAAGGTGACAATATACCAATCACACTGATTTGACCATATGAATTTATTATATTATCACAGGAACCTAGAAAAATGTGTGTCTACTACATAGCTATATAAACTTTAATAAATAAATGAAACATATAAAGCAAAAATGCACAGAACAAATAAGGAAACTATTCAACAATAACAATTGGAGACTTTGATAACTCACTTTCAATCATGGATAGAAAAACTAAGCAGAAGATCACAGATATCAGCATCAAAAATCAATTAGAACTAAAAGACAGTTGTGGAACAACTGTACCCCAAAACAGAAGAATACACATTTTTTTCAAGTTTAGTTGAAACATTCTCAAGGATCAATTATACATTGGGTCATTAAAGAAGACATGATAAAAGTAGAGGGCTGAGATTATACAAAGTATGTTTTTTTAAACCCAGTGGAATGAAAATAAAAATAAATTACAGAAAAAAGTTTGAAAAATTTCAAAAATGTAAAAATTAGCAGACTCCTCAAATAATCAATAGATCAAAGAAAAAATAAAAGACAAATGAGAAAATATTGTGAGTTGAAAGGAAATGAAGACAAATCACAACTTAGGAAATGAAGCTAAAACAGTGCTTAGAAGAAAATATATCACTGCAAATGTCTATATTAATTTGTTTTTAAAAACTATATCAGTAATGTAAAAATCTATCTTAAGAAACTAGAAAAGAAGAGAAAAATCTAGTCAAGATAAGCAGAAGACAAAAAATAATGAAGATTAGACTGGAAATAAGTGAAATAAATGATAGAAAAATAATGGAGCAAACTAATGATATAGAAAGCACAGAATTCTTGAAAAAGATCAACAGAAGTGACAAAACATTAACTAGACAGAATAGGAAAGGAAAAAAACAAACATTCAAGTTACTGAAATCAGGATTGAAGAGGGAGCGCATCACTACTGAATTTACAGGTAAAAAAGAAAAGTTCATTAGAATACTAAACCAAGAATATGTCAACAAGTTATACAGTCTATATAAAATTTACTCCTAAAAAGACACAATATAATTAAAATGACACAAAGAGAAATAGAAAATCTTAATATACCAACAACAATTAAATAGATTAAATCTGTAATTAAGTTGCTTCTACAAAGTATAGTCTAAGCCGAGATGACTTAATTGGCGAGTTCTACCACATGTTTATAAAACAGTAATATCAATCCTTAATAAGTTATTCAAAAATTGAATTAAAAAGCAGAGCAAGCACTTCTACACTTATTCTGTGAGGTCAAAATTACCCTCATACCAAAACCAATGGCATTATAAGTAAAGAAACTACACATCACAATGCCTTGTGAAGATAAATGTAAAACTTATCAAATAAATACTAGCAAGCCAAACCCAGCACTGTATTAAAAAATGATTATGTATTTTCCGTGGTGAAGAAAGATTTATCCCAGGAATACAAAGTTGGTTTAACATCCAAAAATAAATCAGTGTAATATCCTGCTTCTATAGATTAAAAGACAGAAAATACATCAGCATCTCAATAGACACATAAAAAGCATTTGACAAGGTCCAGCACTATTTCATGATAAAAACACTCGACAAAATAGGAATAGAAGGAAGCTACCTCAACTTGATAAAGGTCATTTACAAAATCTCAAAATCAACAGTATACCTCATAGCGGAAGACTGAATACTTTACCCCTAATTTAAGGACAGATGGATGTTCTCACAACTTCTATTCAACATTGTACTAAAGGTCCTAGCCAGGAGGATTTGGCAAGAAAAAGAAATAAAAGTCATCCAGATTGAAAAAGAAAAAGTAAAACTATCTCTATTAGCAGATGACATAATCTTGGACATAGAAAACCTAATGAATCTCAGAACTAAAAAGTGAATTCAAATAAAATTTCAGAATACAAGATGAATATGAGAAAACCAATTTTATTTTTAATCACTTTCAATGAATAATTCAAAAGTTAAGGAAATAATTCCTTTTACAATAACATCTAAAATTTAAAAATTTGCAATATTTTTTAAAATTTATTTTATTTTAAAGATATGAGGTACAGTTCAGGATTAGATACACCAATGATCATCATACAGGTAAAGTTTGGGCCCCTTTTTGGTCCCTACTTTGCCTGGTTTGAGATTAGGTACTCTCATTAATGTTATGTGTCTCTCCCTCCCCTGGCAGTTTCCAGCTACTGCCAATCCCTTTCTTATAGTATTATTAAATGTTCAGGGTTCACTTATGAGTGAGAACATATGGTACTAAGTTTTTTGTTTCTGTGATAAATCACTGAGTATTACAGACTCTAAATCCATCCAAGTTGCTGCAAAGTCCATAATTTTGTTCTTCTTTATGACTGTGAAATATTCCATTATGTATATGCACAACATTATTTTTATCCAGTTCAGTTTCCATGGGTAGCATGATTGGTTTCATGTTTTTGCTTTTGTAAGGAGTGCTGCAATAAACCTGCATGTGCAAGTAACTTTTTTGTAGAGTGATTTAAGTTACTCTGGAAATATTCCCAGAAGGGGGGTTGTTGGATCATATGAAGGATTTTAATTCACCATCATTGATAAAGATTAGCTTAGCTGAGTAGAAAATTCTTGGTTGAAATTGTTTATCTTTAAGAACATTAAAGATTGGGATCCAATTCTTTCTGGCCTGTAGTGTTTCTGCAGATAAGTCTGCAGCAATTCTGACTGGTCTCCTCTGGTAGGTAGTCTGATCTTTTTCCCTTGCTGTCATTAAGATTTTTTATTTTATACTACTTTGTGTAGGTGAATTACTATGTGTCTAGAAGTTGGTCGTCTCATAAGACGTCTTGCATGGCTTCTCTGAATCTCCTGTGTTTGTGTAACTATCTCTCTGGCCAGATGAGGGAAGTTTTCTTGAATAACTTCATGGAATGTTTGTTCCAAGGTATTTTCCATTTTTCTTTCTGGTTCAGATATTCCAATCAGATGTAGGTTTGGGTTCTTGATAAAAATCACACATATCTTGAAGAGTTTTCTCTTGATTCTTAAGTTGTTTTTTTTTTTTTTTTATATTTTTAAAAGATTGAGTTAATTTTGTTCTTCCAGCTCTGAGATTATTTCTTCCAGCTTTGAGATTATTTCTTCTGCTTGGTCAATTCTGTTTTCCATGCTTGTCAGTTTGTTTTTTATTTCTTGGATAAAGTTCGTTATTTCTGTTATTTCTAAGTACACATTCTTGAGCCTGTCTAGCACTGTTGCAGTATCATTGAGTTTTAACCCTTGCATTTCTTGATTTTTTTTTTTCATTCTATCCAATGATTCCCTGATCTTTGTGTAACTTCTATGTACTGTAATTCTGGGAGATGGCCATTATTTGTGCCCCAGTAGCTTTCTTTCTAGTCGTGACTGTTTGTTGGGACTCTGATGGTTACTGGACATTTTTTGTTGTTTTTTTTTCATTTGTAGCATTTTTTTTCATTCTTTCTTTTTTAGTCCTTTGCTCAATGGAAAATGGAGAAGCAGTCACTTCTGATATTTGTTCTACTTTTTGTCCTACCTTGAGCTGGGGCTCTGGGTTTGGTCAATTATGAAGTAGGACTAGGGGTGGGGCATTGTGCTATCACTTTACAATTTTGAGCACTTACTAGGGGTAGAAAGGGAACTGCAAGGATTATGAACCTATTGGCAGGTCATAATGCTCTCTGATGTATTTGCCATCTGAGACTCGCTCTTTGTCTCTGCACAATATGACCTTACAGTGGGTATGCTTGTATAGCCCTTGAGTCTAAGACAGATAAGAGGGAAAAAAGAGAAAAAAGAGAAACGAGGAGAAAGCAAGAAAAAGAGAAAAGAAAAATAGAAAAAGAAGAAGAAAAAGAAAAAACATAAAAAAGAGAAAGAACCAAAAAAGAGAAATCGAAGAAGGAAAGAAAAGAGAAAACCAACTAACAAACAAAGAAACCAAATAAGATAAACAAACAAACAAACAAATACCCCTCTTCCAAAAAATGTTGATAAAGTGTTCTCAACTTCAGTATGTCTCTTTGAGAGGTGGGACTCCCTCTTGTGACAGGTTCTGCAACTGCAGGGCTGTTACTATAGGTTCCCTATTCACTGTTGGAACTTAAAATGTTAGAATCTTCACCACCTGCTACCTGCAATTGGTAGCTGTCCCATACCCATGTGAGGGAAGGGGACTGAAATAACTTGATACAGCATCTTTCAGGATGTCACCCCTTCCTTCATCTTTCAGCTTTGTCACAGCTCTCAGGGCATCCAGTACATGGCAGGGGAATGGGACCTCCTGTCTTTGCTCTGCCCTCCTGATCTCTTTCGCTTGTTGCTAGGGGTAGGGGTAGTCAGTTAGGCACTCAACAAGCTCCTTCTTGAGCAGTTCTGCTGTGTGCATCTATTGCCCAGCAGCTGGCTTAGGGAGGAGGGTGGACCGTCTGGAGATACTCACCTGTCGTTATCTGCCAGGGCTTGTGCACTGGGGGCAATGATCCCTGAGGTCACAAAGAGCAGCCCTAACGCAACACAGAGATAGCACCTGGTCTCAAGATGCATTTCTGTTGTTCTACAGAGTTTGCCCTTGAGTCTTCTCTGCCCAGGCATTTGAAAGTCTGGTCAGTTTCTCTGCTGGCTGCTATTCCTGTCACCAATGGGGTTGATAGTTCCCTCTCCAGAAGTTATCACAGTCTCTGGATCTCGGACAGCAGCAAGGCTTGGAGCCCAGTCCAGGCTTGGGGTGGCTTCTCCCCACTGTTTCTTTAGGACTCTGCCTCAGGCTCCCTTGCTGCACTCCCTCCATGGCCCTCACTGCCAGCATTCATCCTGACACTGTGGTGTTGAGGTCAGCAATCACTCCAACCGTTTTTCCTGGGAAAAGCTCTGCTGATTTTTAAAAATGACTCTCAGCATGTGGCCAGTCAGTTTTCCCAGCACCATTTACTGAATAGGTTCTCCTCTCCCCAGTGGTGGGTGGTGGAGGATTTTTCAAAGATGAGTTGGTTGAGAAATTGAGGTTTTGCTTCTGGAATCTCAATTCTATTCCATTGGTCTATATGCGTGTTCCTGTACCAACACAAAGCTGTTTTGATTATTGTAGCTCTATAGTAAAGTTTGAAGTCTGGTAATGTTATATCTCCTGCTTTGTTTTTTGTTTTTGTTTTTGTTTTGTTTTGTTTTGCTGAGGATTGTTCTGGCTATTCTTAGTCATTTGTGTTTCCATATGAATTCCTGTATTGTTTTTCTAGCTCTGAGAAGAATGTTGCTGGTAATTTGATGGGTATTACATTAAATCTGCAGATTGCCTGTGGAAAGCAGTGTGGCGATTCCTAAAAGCTCTAAATATCGACCTCCATATGACCCCCCAATCCCCCTACTGGGAATATACCCTGGAGAACTCAAATCACTCTATAAAAAAGATACCTGCACACGTATGTTTATTGCAGCATTGTTCACAATAGCAAGAAACTGGAATCAACCATGCTGTCCATCAAAAGAGGACTGGATTAAAAAAATGTGGTACATATATACGATGGAATACTACTCAGCCATAAAAAAGAACAAAATAATTAATTTCGCGACAACCTGGATGGAACTACAGTCTATAATACTGAGTGACCTCTCACAGAAACAAAGATCTGGGTTTCACATGTTCTCACTCATATAGTGGACCTTGAATGTCTATTGTAATACTACAGGAAAAGGACTGATAGTGGTGGAAAACTATTGGGGGGGGGGAGGGAGGTGGGATTAATGGTAGTCAATATCTGTCTGGGGACGGGGAGACACCCCTTATCAACAAGGGTGCCTGAACAAAGCATATTTGTATACCTGACCCTTAACTGTACCCCACAGTATCAAAATAAAAAATATTGATTAAATTTAAAAAAAAATGACTCTCAACTTCTGTGCTCTGAGAAGCACTAGGGTCCAAGCAGAGCAGCTGCAGCACCAGTGGCTTTACCAGGAGGGCTCTGGCAACTTGTTCTCAAGTCCCCATTCGGTTAGTCTCTCACACTCTCACTTATACACAGAAACACACACAGAATTGTTCATACAATCACTCACTCACACAGGGACTCACGCAGTACAACTGGTTACACTGTCATTTTCCCAGAAATCTGGAATAAATTTAACAACAGAATAAAAAACTTGTACACTAACAATTAAAAATATTAATGAAACTAAATAAAAGGTAAGCCAACTGATGTTCATATATAATAGGGTTAATATAATTAAAATGACAAAATTTCAAAATAGTCTACAGATTCAGTTCATTCCCCACTGAAGTCCAAGTTTCTTTTTTAAAAAGTGACCAAAATGATACTGAAATTCATAAGGAATGTAAGAGACTCAAAATAGCAAAATGATCTTGAAAAATAATGAGCTTAAAGACCCTCACTTCTCAATGCAAAATTAACTACAAAACTACATTCACTAAGACATTGTGAGAGTAGCATAAAGATATATATATAGATAAATAAAATGTAATTGAGAATCTGGAAATAAACATATATATTTATCTTCAACTGGTTTTGATATGGTAGCCAAGACAATTCACTGAAGAAAGATGTCTTTTCAACAGAAGACTCAAAATTTGAAGAAAATATGGTCCTTCTATGAGAGGCAATGGATACCTCAAACATATCCAATGGCAGTGGATAAGATTTCCCTGCGCTTGTAAGGCTGGTCAAAAACAAGTCAGGAGGCAGGCTTGGAAAGGAATCCAAAAACTTTTGGAGGAAGGAGTCCTTTTTTATCACTTATATCCATGCTAGACATATTTTTCTTGTGTTTCTGTAACTTATCAAAGCATTCATCACATTATCTAGATTTCTACCTATACATTCTATTTATATGGATGCACATCTCAATTTACCACCTTCCTCCAGGAATGTAATCGCAGGTTGGGAACAAGGTTATCTTGGTCATCACGTTATCCCATGCACTTAATATAATGCTTAGTGAGATAGAAAAGTAATGCTTATTGATTAATTAATGGATTTAGAAGGTCTATAAGTCAACTCATATTCCTCTAAAATAACACCAGTTAATTAATCAGTCATAAAAAAAAGTAATAGCCAGACAAAGAAATGTGGGTTAATGTTATAAATATCCATAATCCAAGTTCTAACTATAACCCCAAACAATTGCTTAAATGTGAATACTATACTTTCCAAATGCATTTGTCTCCATATAAATCCTTTGATGTGTTTTTATCAAACAGCTCTTTAAATCCATATTTGGAGTATATAATTAATAGAAATATATAATTATATTTTTGCAAGTTTTATTTTATAAAAAATCAATCAACAGCATGTAGTTTACTATTGTGATACAATAGAAACCAAGTTTTTGTAAATTTATTCACAATTTTATTAGCAGATTTCACTAGTGGTAGCATGATTTTAAAATATAATCCATTCTATAAAATGATAATATTTGCAGTGAGAAGAAACTTAAGGTCCATAAAAGAATGTAAAGTAAGCATCAAATCTCTTACTTTTCTCCTCCAGTCAACCCTTTCAAAAACTACAACCAGTTTTGTGTGTATAGGTTTGGATATGAGTTTATTTGCATTTATAAATTCTTTCAGAGAATTTCTAATCGTGTAAAAGAAGCTTTTTTCAAGAATGTCTGCAATTAGCACATGTTGAGCTAAAAACTACTTCCTATTCCCACCTTCCCACCCCTCAATCAACTGAACACTATATATTAGCAAACATATATATTTCTATAGTATTATAGTAGCATGTTATTCCATTATTGTTTTAAATTATATACAAATTATAATTTTAATTGTTTGGATATGTCAGAACTAATTTAACAATTTATGTTTCCAAACAAGAAAGTAATACTTTTAATTTTTATACTGTTATCATTAGTAGTAAAAGGAAAGGTATGGTAATATTTTAACAACCTTCCCCAAATCTACTTCCCAAATAGTTATTAACACATTGTCCTGCAGTTACTGCATTGAAAATGTCTGGAAAAAACTTGAAATTCTGTGTATTGTAGTTCTTATTTTGAAAAATTTAAAAGTTATTTGATCTTTATTTCTTTTCATAAATATGTTAGATTTTCTAAATGCTGTTTTTCCATTTTGCCTACTTTTACTGAAATATTTAAACACACTCAAGCATCTGTAAATTTTTGTTAAATTATTTATTATTTTTATGCTCTTGTTCTCTTGTTGAATTTGAAATCTTTAAGCTCTCTTAATTAAACTTTCCATTTCCTGTAGTTATGCTTTCTTGCTCATTAAAGCTTATTCCTTAATTTTCATTTTAAATGTTATGCATAAACTGAGTTTCACTGAAAGTCAAAAGCCTCAAACAGTAAAACAAATACAAATAAGCATACTGTTCACCATTTATAGCTCTAATGGAAGGGAAAAGGTCACAGGAAATGGAAAACATGAAACCAGCACACTTCCAGGCTGAAATCTGTATAATGATTGTGTCAGGTTCCCCGTTCCATTTATTAGTGGAAAGTATGTTTTAGTCCCACACAATATTGTGTAGAAGCTTCAAACAAAGTACAGATGTGCCCAGAAACAAATGCATGCTTGTTACTTTTAATTCACTTGTATATACTCTAGTGTTCTTTGTCCTCTAAGAGGCTCAAACTCAGGTTAAAATTGTATAACAGCAGTTACTAGTTTTATAAATAGACTGACTGACTTAATTTCAATGTGTTAACAGTGATTTGAATAAAATGTCTTTGAATAACCAATATTAACTATTTACAGTATGTAAAAGACTAGTCAATCTTGGTTTACAAAGATGAAGACATTTAAGTCATTATACACAATGAATTATACTTGCTGAATACCTTTATATTCACAACATTGGCTAATTTGTTGGAAAGAAATCTGAGCATTTATTAAGCTTTCACTGTATGGTTAAAAAATTATACACTCTTCAACCAGAGTGCACTCTTTTTGTTGCTTAGTTTAACTTAAAATGTGATACTTCCCTTGTAAAGGATTGTTTTTAAGAATAATTGTGGATTTTTTACACTCAGATGCTGAAGTTGTTCCTTGAATTCAAAAGAAGGAAAAATTATGCACAATTATAGTTATTTTTGGCCAGTATTTTCACACCTTTGGTAGTGTAAATCATAAAAAAATGTAATGAATGTGCCTGTTAAGATCAATCAATGGATGCTACACATAAAAAGGCTATTTACACAAAGGAAGTGTTTTTAATGAAATAGTTCAAATTAAATTCAAGGCCAGGATTGGTAGCTCACGTTTGTAATTACAGTGTTTTGGGAGGTCAAGGTAGGAGAATCACTTGAGGCCAAAAGTTCAAGACCAGCCCGAGCAATACAATGAGGCCCTGATTCTACTCAAAATAGAAAAATTAGGTCTTACATTTCAGTCTCTTATCCATATTTGGACTGATATTTGTGTACAGAGAAAGAAAAGAGTCCAATTTCATTATTTGCATGTGAATATTCAACTTTCCTGATATCATTTGATGAAGAGGCTATGCTTTTCTCATTTTGTACTTTTGACACCATTGACAAAGATCAAGCTTATGTAGCAGTATATTATAGTATATATGTGGGTTTATTTCTGGGATTTCTATTCTGTTTCATTGTTCTATATGTCTACTTTTATGTCATTGTCATACTGTTTAATTACTCTTCATTTGTAATATATTTTGATATCAGGAACTGTGATGCCTTCGGTTTTGTTCTTCCTTAAGATTGTTTTAGTGATTTGGGGTCTGCTGTGGTTCTGTAGGAGATTTAGACTTTTTTTCTATTCTTGTAAAAAACAAAAATTGTCATTGGGATTTTGAATGTATATATTGCTTTGAGTAGTATGAACATTTTAATATTAAGTTGTATTCAGTATTCATTCTTCAATGAGGGAAAACTGGGGGAAAAAAACTTAAGAGTAAGCAGAGCAGCAGTCATTCGAATGATTTTGAATATTTCTGATTATTTGATTGATTTGGAAATAAGTGAGTAGATGACTGAAGAATCTCAGTAAAATCTTTAAACATACTGACCAAAAAATTATTAGTCCAAAAGTTACTCAGGGTCATTCTGAGATATTAAGTTGACTCTAAACTTATTTAAAGATTCGACTATATTTTTCAGCCTCCCCTTTCCAAATCAATCAGGGAAGCAGAAAACAACAAAACCATTTGGATAAATGCTGTTCTGCTTTATCTTTTGCATTATCTTTTATAGTTTTTATTCAGTGAAGTAAGGAATAAACAGTGCATATAACTTGTGATTTTTATGGTGCATAATGGCGTCCAATTCCAGAAAAGAAAAAAATTATGTCTCCTGGTACACTTCATGTTGTTTTGATGACCATTGCCTTAGTTTGCACTCTTTCTCTATATGATCTGTTTTATTGGTACATTATTAACTGTTACTTTATATTTTTATTTTTCATTCAATTAAGAATGTATGTGACAAGCATTGTTTATACATGTAAATATATACATAAATATATTTCTAAGCTACACACACACACACACACACACACACACACACATTGGAAATGTGCTATGCACCAGGCATTGTCCTGATCAACATACCACACATATATCAAACTTCAGTTGATCTTCATAACTATCAAGTGGGTGAGGAAAGAAACTGGGCTCAGACAGATTAAGCAACTTGTCCAAGTTTGTATAGCTACTAAGAGGGAGGGCCTGATTTCCAAACTAGTCAGGCTGATTCTTTATCTTGACCAACATTTAGGTAAGTTTTGTGTACAAATATTGGTATCATTTTAAATTACCAAAAAATTACCCAATTGATCTGAATTTAGCCAAAGGATCTGAAAATTAGTACAGATTGTATAACCTTAATCCAAAATGCTAGGGACCAGCAGTATTTTGGATTTTGAAATATATGCATTATATTTGTTAAGCATTCCAACTCCAAAAATTCCAAATCTTAAATCCTCTAAGCATTTTACCTGAACATTTTACTTAAGCATCATGTCAGTGCTCAAAAAAGTTTTGAATTTTGAGCTTTCTGAATTTTGGATTTTTGAATTTTGGATGTTCAACCTGCATTTGTATTAAGTTATATTCAAGTTTTAAAATATTTAATAGCCATAAAACATTATGTATCAAAATATAATGTTCTACTAAGTTTTGAAGATAATGTTATATCAATAAGAAATGAACACTGTGCATGACTGTTGAGTGAGTCTAAAAATCCAATGTAAATATTTAAAATATTTTCATTGGTTAACTCCCTTTAGAATATTGTTGGCTTATTTTTTATTTTTTTCATTTTAATTTTAGATTTGGGGGTAGCATGTTCGTTACATAGCATATTGTATACTAGTGGGGATTGGGTTTCAGCTGGCCTATTTCTCAGATAGTGCGCCTTGTACTCCATGGGTAATTTCTGAACGCTAACACCCCTCTATTCCTTTTCCCTTATTGGTGTTCCCAGTGTCTATTATTTCCATATTTGTGACAACTTAGTCCCCACATATGAGTGAGAACATGCAGTGTTTGCTCTTCCGAGTCAGTTCTGAGTCAGTTCATGTAGCATGATGATATCCAGCTCCATCCATGCAGTTGCAAGAGACAAGATTTCATTCTTATTTATGGCTGTGTAGTAGTCCATGGTGTATATGTATTGCATTTTCTTTTTCCAGTCAATTGCTGGTGGAAACCTAGGATTTTTATGTTTTTTTAATCCTCTTGTATTAATATTTATTGCCTTTATAAAAAGCTATAATTTAAAGATGTATAGGACCACTACTTAGACATATTGACAAGGCTAAAGAAAAGGGGAACTTTGCAAGAGATTTTTTTTTCTTTGAAAGACTTTCAGAATGAAGAACACTGAACAATATATATAGGAAACCTTAGGTTTGATCTGGAATGAATTTTTTGGTCACATACTTCACTATTTTCCTGGTTATCCGTCTAATACTGTTTTGGAGAAAACATATGAAGAATGATTTAACTTTTCACACTTTTACTTACCATTATTTCTAAGAAATAAAGCCGAATTGAAGCAACTAATTAAATAGAATGAAATGACAAGGGTTTCTAGAAAAGTATGTGCTTCTAATCTCTGTATATAAGCAGAAGGGCCTGCCTAAGTGCCTTTGTGATTCTCTTGAAATAAACCTGTTCAGAGACTGGAAAGTCTGTTATCATCTAGTTACATCAATGAGTATGATAGTATACTTAAAAATACTTACATTTCTGAATGCACAGAGTATGCTTTTTAAGTTAATTGTCCTCCCATGACAGTTGAGTGAATACAGTAAGGGGGCTAATATTTAGGAAAATGACAAGAAATCATAACTCTCAACACAGCAGAGCAAGAAATAAAATGGAAAATTCTTGTGGAAGAGAGTGACAAATGGGACTTTTGCCAAGTGGGCAAACAAGTGTCAAAGTCAACACATTTTATGCCAGTATTTTCATTTAGGCACATTTCTTCTCATTCTAATATTTTTAGTCTTCTCATTCTTAGTCATTGTTGTCTATGACAACAATAGTTCCTGAAAATCTGTTGCAGCTGTGGAGTAATTCTATAACAGATTTGCTTTCCTTTGGCACTTTTCTTAATTGGCATTGAGAAAACATACAATAATTATTCTTTCTTTTATTAAATAGGCAAGTTTCATATTGCTTAAAATTTTTTTCTAGTTATGTATAATATCATTTGGGAGATTAGATGTCTGGGTTTTCAAGTTTATTGCTTTGAGTCAGATGTATGTTGACCAGTTTTACTCAAAATTAAATTTAATTACCTTATGCAATCTGAAACACACACATACACAACACACACAGACATATATATTTAGATAGCATAACAATTGATGTACACATTTCAATTAGCACCCTAACTGAAATATATGTGCTAAATTTTGTACATATATTCTATCTCTTTATATAAAATGTACATATGGATATAATATGAAGTTGAAATCCTACATGACCATTGAGGAATGTGATAAATGTATTTATTGTTAAGCCTAGGATTAAAGAATGATCTGAACTCTGCCAAAACTAGATATTCTATGCAAATATATCATGAAAAATCACATCAATGTTCAGAAATACGCATGTGTTTATATTTACTCTATCTTTGTCATTTTTTCTTCTTTTTATTGATATATCAGACTTTTATATACTCTGGAGGTACATGTGATTTTTTTGATACATATATCACGTGTGAAAATCAAATTGGAGTTATTGGGATATCCATCACCTCAAACATTTCTCTTTGTATTGCAAACATCACAACTTTTCTCTTAACTATTTTGAAATATACAATAAATTTTTATTTATAACAATTTTCCCTATAGTACATGCTAAATAGAACATATTTCTTCTATGTATTTGTTTCATTACTCGACTTCACTTTATACCCGCCTCCCCCCTTTCCTTCTTAGCTTCTGAAAACTACTATTCTACCCTCTTCCTCCATGAGATTCACTTTTTTTCAGTCCCCCAGGTGAGTAAGAACATGCAACATTTGTCCTTCTGATGTGGCTTAATTTCACTTAACATAATGACCTTTTGTTTCTTCCATGTAGCTGCAAATGGCAGGAATTCGTTCTTTTTACAGTTACATAATGGCCGACAAGTATCTGCAAAATGCTAAATATCACTAGCAGTCAGGGAAATTCAAATCAAAACCACAATGAGATTTCATTTCACCTTAGTTAGAATATCTATTATCGAAAAGACAAAAAATAACAGGTTAACTAGGAAGTGAATACTGGGGAACACTCATACACTGTTATGGAAATGTAAAGTAGTACAGTCATTATGACAATAGCATTAAGAGTCCTCAAAAAAATCACAAATAAAAATATCATAGCTACCAATCTCATCACTAGATATATATCCAAAAGAAAGGAAATAAATATATTTAAGAGATATCTTTACTCCCATGTTTATTGCGGCACTATTTGCAATAGCTAACTTATGTAATCAACCCAAGGGTTCACCAACAGATGCATGAATAAAGAAAATGCTGTATATATATATATATTCATATTTACCAAAATTTAAAAAAAATTAGAATAGTTTTAGGTTTACAGAAAAATTGTGAGGGTAGTACAGATACTTTTCATATACATCATACCAAGTTGTCATCATTGCAAACATTGTACATTAGTATGATACTTTTTTGCAATGAATGGATATAAATATACTATTATAATAAAAGCATATGTCTAATCAGATTTTCTTAGTTTTAGAATTGTTTCAGGATCCCGCTGAGAATATTTTTAAGACTTTTTCTGATTTTGATGACCCTGACAGTTTTGAGGAAGTACTGGTCAAGTACTTGTAGAATGCTCAAGCAGGTTTTGTCTAATGTTTTATCTAAACATAATACATAGGTTGTTGGTTATTGGCAAAATGCAACTCTCATGTATTATATAAAAGTAGATACTACAAACATGATTTACCATTATTTTTTATTGTTTATAGTTAAGATGTACAAGGTGCTTTGATATACATAGCAAAATAATTATTACAGTCAAACAAATTAACATATCCATCACCTCTCTTGCTACTTATTTGGCATGTAAAGAGCACCTAAAGTGTATCACTGCTCTTAATCTTGATTACTGGGTTGCCACCATAAATTTGCACTTTTCCTTCTTTCTATACTGTAGTCTTTGGAAGAAGTCACTATACAGTCTATGCTTAAATAATATAGCTACTCTTCTATGTAAATTTACTCTTTATGCAAATTTTTTTGGAATTTTTTTGCCTCAGGGATTTGTCTCTTTCCTATTTACTTATTCAATTGCTTATGTCAGTATGAATTCACTGTAGATATAGATAGATATAGATATAGATATATAGATATATAGTCTGTCTGAATAGAAATCTCACTCTGTCTCCTATACTGGAGCGCAGTGGCATGCTTATGGCCACTGCAGCCTCAATCTACTGGGCTCAGGTGATCCTTCCATCTCAGCCTTCCAAGTAGCTGGAACCACTGGTGCGCACCACAATGCTCGGCTAAGTTTTTAAATTTATTGTAGAGACAAGGTCTTGCTAAGTTGCCCAGGCTGGTCTCAAACCCTGGGCTCAGGCAATCCTCTCACTCTACCTCCCAAAGTACTGGGATTACAGGTGTGAGGCAACGTGTCCGGACACAAAAGTCTTTTTTTAAACATGGGGTTTTATTCAATATTAAATCTTTGTTGTTCAAATTGTTCCCACTTTGGCCATTGGTAGCTCTTTCAGTTGGCTTCGCTGTCTCTCATGTGTCTCTGATATACTTCTATTAATGTGAGTTTTCTCATATTTATTTATTTTGTACTTTCTTACTTTCTGTCCCCACAAGATGTTTCAGGGTCATCATCTATATTTCTTGACTCATTCCTAAAACCAGCCATTTCTCCAAAGAATCCTGGTTCTTCTTATAGAATAGTATTAGGAAGCAAGATCTGGGTACTATGTATGCTCATTGCTCCTTCAGTGTTAATGTTTCCAGACTATCCCTGCTGACAGAATAAGGAAATATATGAGTTTATACTGACCCATGTATATACACGTATCTATAAGCATTTTTAAATTTCTATATGCATCTGTAAGTATCAATATTAAGCAAAATGTGAGTTTACTCTGATGTAGTTAAACTTAATCCGTGAACACACAGATTATTTTAGCTATATCTCTTTCTCTACTGTAATCTCCCATTCCAACAGTAAGACACCTATCTCCCACTATTTGTCAACCATTTACATACTTGCTCTGCTCCATTATGCTTTTATTATGGTATGGAATTTACTACTCCATATCCTTGTGGAAACAACCTTTTCAACTAGTATATAATGCCTATGTACAGTGTCTTTACAGACCTCATTTCATTTATTTCCAGAGTTACTTAGGTCAACACCTTTATCCCTGTCTCCCTTCTAAGAAATTGTTTCATATATTTGAAATACAGTTAGATTTTTTTCTTTTTTTTTGTCACAGCTTACATTCCATCTTAGGACATCCTGACCTCCTAATTGAACTTTTTTGAATCTGTGTACATTAGGTTTCCTTTTTGTTCTGTAAAGTTCTATAGATCTCAACAAATTCAAAATGCATGTGTCCAATGTGTTGGCACACACAGAATAATTTTAGCATCCTACAAATATCTGTGTTCCATCTTTTCTCCATGAATATTCTTCCCACTAACCATCAATGTACTCCTGGTGACCACTGGCATGTTTACCATCTTTGTAGTTTTGTCTTTTCCAGAACACCATATGAATGTAATGGTATAGTAAGAAACATTTTCAGACTTGATTGTTTTACTTAGCAATATGCACTTAAGATTCATCATTTATTTGCATGGCTTGATAGCTCATTTATTTTTACCATTGAATAGTATTGTATTGCCACTATAAAGTTGCTCTTTTCCCTCTTTCTATACTGTATTCTTTGGAAAGAAGTCACTGTTGTCTATATACTTAAAGAATAAGGACTCATTCTGTACCTCCTAAGGGCTACAGAAGGTAGTATGGATGTACTACATTTTGTTTATTCGTTTACTGAAGGACATTCTGGTTGATTACAGTTTTTGGTAATTGTGAATAAAACTTTTATAAACATAGCTTTGTCTTCTAAAGTAATTGTACCATTTGCATTTCCAATAGCAATGAATGAGGGTTAAGAGTTGCTCAGCATCCTTCCTGCAGTTGGCATTGTCAGGTTTACTGGGAGAGTGTTAGGGGGCTAGTTATTCTAATAGTTATGTAGTGGTGGTATCTGATTGTTGTTTCAATTTGAAGCATATTTTCAAGAAAATGATATTTCATTTGCTTATGTGCTGTCTGTATATACACTTTCACAACTGTTCATATATTTTTCCAATTTTTAAATTGTGTCTTTTGATTTAATACTGTTGAGTTATAAGTATTTCTTGCATACTTTGGATACAAGTCATTTATCAGATATATGTTTTGCATTTGTGTTTTCTCCCATATCTAAGACTTCACTTTTTATTCTATCAAGGGTCTTTCACTTCTAATAAGATAGAAGCTCAATATTTTCATTTATGAATCATGCTTTTGGTATTTTATGTAAAAAACTGTCATCAAACCCAAGGTCATATAGATTTTGCTTAATTTTTTCTTCTAGAATTTTTATGGTTTGTCATTTTATATTGAAGTCTATAATGCATCTTAAGTTGTTTTTGTTTTTTTTTTTAGTAAGATGTTGTAAAGTCTGTGTTAGGTTAATTGTATTGTATGGCCATTCGGTTTTCCCAATAATATTTGTAATTATTTCTTTATTGAATTAAATGTATGGCTTTGTCAAAAATCAACTGGCAATATTTGTGGAGGACTATTATTGTTTTTCTCTATTGACTCATGTGTTATTTTGTTTATTTTATTTTATTTTTTTATTATAAGATGTGAGGTACAATTCAGAATTAGGTATATAAGTAGCTATTGTATAAGTAAAGTTTGAGCCTCCTTTGGTGCCTACTTCACTTGGTTTGAGATCAGGTTTATTTCTCTCACAAAACTACACTGTCTTAATTATTGATGTTTTATAATAAATATTAAATTGGGTGATATAACTCCTCCAAATATGTTATTTTTTTAGTAGTACTGTATTGACTGTTCTAGATCTTTTGCCTTTACATATGAATTTTAGAATTTAAAAGAAAATATTAACTAAATAGTTTGCTGGAATTTGACTAAAATTATACATCAAAATGGGAAGAATTATCATATTAATATTAAGTCATGGAATATATCTCATTTTATATAGATTCCATTTATTCTTCAGTGTTTTTAAGAATTTTTGATGTGTAAGTTTCATACATATTTTGCTTGATTTGTACCTGTTTTCTTTTGGCGATTGTTACTGTAATTTTGTGTGTATGTGTGTGTGTGTGTGTGTGTGTGTGTGTGTGTGTGATTTTTCTTTGATTTAAAAATATGAATGCCTGTTGCTGGTATAGGAAAGCAATTGAGTTTTCACATTTAACTTGATTTTGCAACTTGCCATAGTGTTTATTGGTTACAGAAGGTTTGGGGAAATTATTATGAGGTGTTCTGCATGAACAATTATGCCATCTGTAATGGCATAAAACAGCTTTATTTTTCTCTTTCCATTCTTATAGTTTGAATTTATTAACTTATTGCACTAACTAGGACTTCCAGTATATTGTTTACTAGTGAGAGAGAACATCTTTGCCTTCTCTTAGAAAAGTGTTCAGTATATAATAATTATCATGTTATCTGTAGGTTTTTTGTAAATGTACTCTTTTGAGCTGAGAAAATTTCTCTTATCATAAACTTGTTGAGATTTATCATGAATAAGTGTTGGATTTTGTCAAATGCTTTTCCTGTATTAATTAGTATGATCATATCTTTTTTTTCCTTTGGTATATTGATATGGTGGGTTATGTTGCTTTATCTTTTGAATGGTGAATCAATCTTGCATACCTCAATAAATCACTTTTGAGTGTAATGTATATGTATAATATATAATATGATATGGTATAACTTATATAATATATGTATCACATTGTCAGACTCTTTGTCAAGATTTTTATATTTATATTTATGAGAGATATTGACCTTTAGTTTTCTTTGCTTATAATTTTATAATGGTTTGTTCATGGACATGAAAACAGTGGCATTTTCCTAAAAGTGAAGGCCTATAGGAATTTCTCGCTCTCATGGTCACAGTCATCCTCCAGAAACTCATCAAATTTACATCTAGGTGTTCTTACTATTTGTGATCCCATCAGCATCTTTTTCAGATAAGCAGATCTTCAAGATGTCTCTCTAGATATTGAGGTGGTTGTCTGCCCTATCACCTCAGTTCTTTGATAGGTCTGAACCATATTGCTAAGTTGTAACTTTTCCAGTTTTTTTTTGTTTGTTTATAAAGATGGGAGTAATGAGTTTGACTCGTTACATGCCAGACCAAAACTAGATGTCACTGCACATTTATTTTTGATGATCTGTAATTTTTGAAATATTCATGTCCATTCTGAAAATCTTATTTAACTTTTTGTCAAATTGCTTATTAATTAAATACTTATTAACCATGTAATGGGTATAAAAATAATTATTCCCAAGTGTCCCTGAGGTAGTCATCTTGTTAATCATTTTCCATGTAATTCAGAATAATGAGGATAACACATCTATTTCCCAGTTTGTGACAGCTATTTTTCATTGGGCAATTGCTACATGCAGACTCACCAGCATCCAGGCTCAAGAGATATTGAACATCAATGGATATCTATTCCCCTATTCCATCTCAAATCTCAGTGCTTTTATAATTCAGTATATTTTTGAATAAAAATTCACCATAACCCTTTATCCTTAATTGGTTACAGTGACCCACAGCACAGTATCTCTCCTAGTACATTTCCCACCAACAATTTCTAATCCAACATAGAAGAGCTCTTTATCGTTTCTCTGTAAGATCCCTTTTATTCTTCCTCTAAGCATTTTAGCAAGATGGCACTTCCATGAGGTTGCAACACTCCAGATAAATGCCCATTCCCAAGAAAATCCCTGCAGAGACTTCTTTTATCTTCTGTAGAAGAATTCTTTCCTGGGCACTCAAGTATGGCTCTTAATAGTGATTGCTATTGGTTAACTCCTCTTAATATTATTGTTATTTTGTAGTTTGAATTCAACCCTCAGAGAGTATATTTTCAACTTTTTGAAGATACATTCCATAAAAAGCCATAAAGCAGATTCTCATCTTGCTTTTTTATCTTTGGGGTGAGACCCAAACTGTAGCATCTATTTCCACTGCTTAAAATTCATAAAGCAGATTCTCAACTTGCTTTTTTATCTTTGGGGTGAGACCCAAACTACAGCATCTATTTCCCCTGCTTAAAATTGGAAAAATGTGAGAAATTAGACAAGGGGATAAGATACATTGAAAGGCCTGATTGTTATCTTTGTTACTGGTTAAGTTCATATTAGAGAATAGTACTTATAACTCTGGGCAAGTGTGTTCTAAAATGAACTTTTTAGTTGAACAGACATTAGAAACCAGGAAGTCTTATAAGCGGTATTACATGAATAAGAAAAGGAAAGAGTGTCTTCTTTTCAGCAAAAAGATTCCAAGAAATGAGGAGTAGAGACTTTGTGCTCAATTTCTCCTTTCAAACTCACCCAGCAGATAAGTTTTTCCACCTCTATTAGGACAGTGTGACTAAAGAGGCAAAGAGAGTTCATGGTTGTGCCATTCTCTTCACTTAAAAGGAAATAAAAAATAATGAGTTCTCCCATGACATGTCTGTGGACATAATTTAAATACCCATAGGTTGAAATATTGATTTCATTAATGGAAGAAACCACTAAATTATAAATTGTGTTATGATGTGAATTACAAACAAAAAACAAATGTGATTCCCATTATTACTATCCAGTGGATACAAATAATGTCACATTCATAGGAAGGAAGTACTGATTCATGGCCCAACCTACATGACATAGGATGGTAAGAGTCCATGGAGCCCAACTCCTAAATACTCTGAATGTTGTTTCACATGTCCTCATAAATAAGTTTATTCCCACTAGAGACTTTTGGAATGTTACTAGTTACCGTAATTCTTTTTCTTTGCCAGAAACCTATTGCTGCCCTGCAGTCCTTTGCTGCTGCCCCATAGCAGAATAGGATCTTCATTGTGAATCAGTTGTGCTGCTCCATTTCCTTTCAGATGCTACAATTTTTGCTAAGGACTATCATATGCTGAGCATCACCATCAACATGTTTAATGCCTCTCAGTGGCAGCATTAGTCATGATAGTCAGGCCAGGCTAGTCTGTGTTGCAAAGGCAAACCTCCTCAAGATTCAAGTGGTTAAAAATACAAGCTTTACTTTTCATGCTTGCCATAGTTTGAGACCAGAATTTGGGGTTCCAGCCCCTCTTCATCTTGTGATGCTGCCTGTCTTTACAACGTGGCCCCAAAGGAATGACCATGGAAGGAGAAACACCACTGGTAGTCATGCTTAGGAGTTAATGCCTATTACTGGAATCACATAAGTTCAGGGATACACTGCATCTAGTTCAAACTGATTTGCAGGGATCAATTTTGTGTAGCTCTTCCCAACTCCATGTTTCTTGAGGTTACATTGATAATTTGCTATCAACCATAGTGTATTTACTCCAGGAAATTAGCAAACACTACAAAGAAGGAATTTTTGTTCTTTTCAAAGGAATTTTGTTCTTTTTGAAAGTATCTCCAGGAATCTGGTTTACCAACATGCCAGTATTCACATCATTTTTATTCTCCTCTTATTGGCCAGAACACAATCACATGGCTTCACTTTATTTGCAAAGGATGGTGAACAAAAAGTGTTCCTGTGTGTCCAGGATGAAGAAATGGCATGGGTAAGCATCTGGCCAATCTCTGGCATAGTACCTAAATTGTTAGGTCTAGAATGAAAAAGGAATAGACTGATATTGGTATGCTTTACTTTGTTAGGATGTATGGTTGTTAATGGCGTCTACTAGTGTTCCAATGTCTTACAGATTTTTGTAATGAAACAACTCTAAATTTTCTCCTACACTTCCAGTTTATTGAGAATCCAGTGAAGAAAACCAAAACCACATTAATATTTTAAAGAAGAAAGTCATTAAATGCATACAAATTCAAAGGCAGAGGTAAAGAAACAACAATCAGGGTACTACCAATGGAAGACAGATTTTTATGGGCATGCCACCAAACTGGTCCAAAGAGAAGAAAGTTGTAGTTGCTACTACTGCCATTCCCACAGCTTTGACTAAACAATGTTAGGTAGAGTCAAAATTTGAATATCTCTCCAAACACCAGCCATAATTAGAAAATGGCCTAATTTTTACTTCCGTGTTCAAAAGTCACGTGAGTGGATATCTTTGCAAACCTAATTTGCATAAAAATGTAGCTAACAGAGGGCTTGAAAGATGTAATTTTATGCTTTTTCTTCTTATATACACTAAAGAATATAGAAGAAAGTACCATCAGCATATATTAATCATAAGTCTTTTCTCATCCAGTTTTAGACCAAAGTCAGAAATATTGTTGTATCTTGAAGCAGATCAGCCCAAGAAATAAATTTTCAGGACCACCTACTTAATTCATTTACAATCATGTGTCACTTAACAATGGGGATACAGTATGAGAAATGCATCCTTAAGCGACTATACTATTGTGTGAACATCACAAAATATACATAGACAAACCTAGGTGGTATAGCCTACTACGTACTAGGCTTTATGGTATTGCCTGTTGCTCCTAGGCTACAAACCTGTACAACAAGCTGCTGTACTGAATACTGGAGGCAACTGTAGCACA
Source organism: Tarsius wallacei (assembly GCA_963574415.1). Lineage (NCBI taxonomy): Eukaryota > Metazoa > Chordata > Mammalia > Primates > Tarsiidae > Tarsius > Tarsius wallacei. The sequence goes on along the minus strand of CAUYQG010039190.1, from coordinate 4,989 downwards.
TTGGTTTTTGGGTATCTAAGTATAGAAAAGATACAGTAAAAATATAGTATTATAATCCTATAAAATTACTGTTATATATGTGGAACATTACTGAACAAAATGTCATTTTGCTGCACATGACTACATTTAAGTAGGCTTTAGGCTTATCCAGATAACTGCTTTATTAATTTCATTATTTATTCATCAATGTTAAGTTTATTTTTAATTGATAAATACAGTTATATGTATGGTCTACTTATACATACATTTATACATATAGTCTACCTTAGTCTAATGTATAATTGGCAATGCCATACCAAGAGACATGCAACAAAATAAAAGTAAAATAAATCATGGTTGTAAAAAACATATTGAAAAGAAAATAGTATCAGGAAGGAAAGTTTGTTGTCAGGTATACGGATCATAGAATTCTAAATTGTTCTTATTGTTAGACTGCATATTTCACTCTGAGTGGTGATCAACACAAAAAAAAAAAAATAAAAGAAAAAAGAAGGTTATTTATAGGTGGTACATTGCCCATGACAGCCTATCCAGAACCAGCAACGTGAATGGCAGCCCTGGTGAAAAATAAAAATGCAAGTCCCATTGTCCAAAAATTGTTTAGAATTTCAAGACATCAACCACAAAACAAACCAAGACTAGAGCCTTTCTGAGTGTGGGGCACTGTGCTACTTCACAGGTGACATGCTCATGAAAATATTTTCTCCTCCACAGAAACAAAGCTATTCTTAATATTTAATGATTGAAAAAGAATTTCTCAACAGAAGTTTCCATAAAGGGACATGAACTACTACATTGACTAGTAATAATAAAAATAGCTAATCTTTCCAAGGATATACCATGTACTGAAAACAGACAATTTGGGGGGGTATACCCCTTTTCCTCAGTGGAGATCAGGGTAAGCTAAAGCCAGTAGGTTAAAGCACAAATTTAATATGTCAGTTTAAGAAGAAAATAATATAATAAATGTAGTCCTCTGGTTCTCTTGCTTAAAACACAGAGATCTAAACATTTTAGAGAAATGGAAATATTACCCGATTTCAGATGAATGCCCACATATACAATTTCCAGAAGTCAGAAACTACAGTCCATGAACCAAAACCTGGCTCACGCCTGCTTTTGGATGGCCAGTATGCTAGAAATCGTTTTTTGTATTTTTAAGTGATTGCATTTTAGTGGTATAATAAATACTTACATATATCCTCTATTTTGCCTTTTGACCCACAAAACCTGGACTAGTTACTTTCTGGATCCTGAGGAAATAGTTTTCTAACCATTTGATTTATTCCACCAAACTATAATTAGTGCTGCTTTCATGATTGCCACTACCCATGCATGTTATTATCTTCACACTTGTTCATTTTATGACAATCCAGACTTAATACTGTCCACGAATCCAATTCACTGAAATTATTACTACTATTATTACTTGTACCATCACAATATGCTGTGATAGACATTTTCTTGTTAGATTTTACATTTCAGAGGATATGATTATGTATTAAACATTTTTATATCTTTCTAGCATCTAAGATTGTATCTTAAACCCTGAAATTTTTTTTTAGTTTTTAATTTTAAAGATGTGGGGTACAATTCAGGTTTAGGTATACAAATGTTCATTATGCAGTTATCCCTGTTGATGAGGTGTACCGTACCTTCCCTGGCAGTTTCCCACCACTGCCAATCCCTTTCTTATAGTATTATGATAATTGTTCAAGTTTCGCTTATGAGTGAGAACATGTGGTACTCAGTTCTTTGTTTCTGTGATAGACCACTCAGTATTATAGACTTTAAGTCTATCCAAGTTGCTGTGAAGTTCATAATTTTGTCATTCTTTATGGCTGAGATTCTACCAAGTGTATATATCACATTTTTTATATAGTCTACTTTCGATGGGCAGCATGGTTGGTTCTGTTTTTCCTATTGTGAATATTGCTGCAATAAACATGCGTGTGCAGCTATCTTTTTCATAGAATGATTTGAGTTCCTCCAGGTATATTCCCAGTAGGGGGATTGCAGGGTCATATGAAAGGTCGATTTTTAGATCTTTTAGGAATCAACAAAATGTTTTCCACAGAGATTGCACTAGTTTACACTCCCACCAACAGTGTATAAGTGTTCCCTTTTCATCACATTCTCTCTAGCATCTGTTGTTTTTTGAATTATTGATGATGGTAATCCTGACTGGTGTTAGGTGGTATTTCAGTGTGGTTTTAATTCGAATTTCTTTGATGACTAGTGAGGTTGAGCATTTTTTCATGTATCTGTTGGCACCTTTTATGTATTCTTTCGAGAAGTGTCTATTCATATCTTTTGCCCACTTTGTAATGGGGCTGTTTTCTTCTTTTCTGCATGTTTGAATTTTTAGTGGATCTTAGATGTTAGGTCTTTGTCAGATACACAGTTGGCACATATTTTTTCCAGTCTGTGGGCTCTCTTCCCACTCTCTTGATGGTTTATTTGGCTTTGCAGAAGCTTGTCAGTTTGATGAGGTCCCACTTGTCTATCTTATCTCCTATGGTATGGGCACTTGGGGTTTTGATCAGGAATTGGTTGCCATTTCCAATTTCCATAAGGGTGTTTCCTGCATTTTCTAAGGTTCTTATAGTTTGAGGTTTTATGTTTAAGTCTTTGATCCATTTAGAGTTGTGTTTCTGTATGGTAATAGGTCGGAGTTCTATTTCATTCTTCTGCATGTGGCCAGCCAGTTTTCTCAGCACCATTTACTGAATAGGTTCTCCTCTGCCCAGTGGTTGATGGTGGAAGCATTGTTGAAGATGAGTTGGTTGAGAAATTGAGATTTGCTTCTGGATTCTATATCTTGTTCCATTGGTCTATATGCCTTTTCTTGTACCAATACCAGGCTGTTTTGATTATAGTAGCTTTATAATAAAATTTAAAGTCTGGGAGTGTGATATCTCCTACTTTTTTTTTCTGAGGATTGTTTTGGCTATTCATGGTCAGTTAGATTTCCATATGAGTGTCGGTATTGTTATGTCCAGGTCTGAATAGAATACTGCTGGTAATTTAATGAGTATAATGTTAAATCTGTAGGTTGCCTTTGGTAGGATGGTTATCTCTACAATGTTGAATCTTCCAATCCATGAACATGAAATATTTTTCCATTTGTTTGTGTCATCTTTGATTTCTTTGAGCGATGTTTTGTAGTTTTCATTGTAAAGGTCTTCCACTTCTCTGGTTTAGAAGATGCCAAGATTTTGTGTGTGTAAGTGTGTGTGTGTGTGTGTGTGAGTGTGTGTGTGTATGTGTGTGTCTATTGTGAATAGGATTGTGATTTTTATTTTGGTTTCTGTCTGTTTATTGTTGGTATATAGGAATGTGACTATCTTTTGCACATTCATTTTATACCCCAAGGCTTTGTCAAATTCCTTTATTACTGCAAGGAGTTTTTTTTAACAGATTCTGTCAGGTTTTCAAGGTATAGAATAATGTCATCTGCAAAGAGGACTAACTTAACTTCCTTTTTTTCTTATTTAGGTACTCCTGATTTCTTTCTCTTGAATAGTTGCCCTAGTTAGGAATTCCAATTCTACGTTGAACAGGAGGGATGAGAGTGGACATGATTGTCTTGTTCTGGTTTTCGGGGGAAATGGTTCCAATTTCTTTCTGCTTAGCAGTATGTTGTCTGTGGATTTCTCATAGATGGATTGTACTATTTTAGGGTTTGCTCCATCTATGCTTAGATGTTCAAGGGTTTTTATCAAGAAGGGATGCTGGATTTTATCAAAAGCATTTTTCATGTCTAATGATATAATCATGTGGTTTTTGTTTTTATATTTGTTGAAGTATTTAATTATGTTTATGGTCTTGTGGATGTTGAACCAGGCCTGCATCCTGGGGATAAAGCCAACCTGGTCATGGTGGATGAGTTTTGAGATATGTTGTTGGTTCTGGTTTGCTAGAATCTTGTTGAGAATTTTAGTATCTATGTTCATCAAGGATATTGGGCTGTAATTATTTCTTTGTTGAATCTTTACCCGGTTTGGGTATCAGTGTGATGGTAGCTTCATAAAAAGATTTTGTGGAGAGTTCCATCTTTCCCAATTGCCTGAAGCACTTTCAATAGAATTAGTATCAGTTCCTCCTTGTATGTTTTATAGAAGTCTGTTGGAAAGCCATCTAGTCAAGGGTTTTTTGCTGTTGTTGTTGTTTGTTTTGTTTTTTTGTAAGCAGTTTTCTTATGACATTATCAATATCCTGGGTTGTTATTGGTCTATTTAGGGTCTTGATTTCTTCATGTTTCAACCTGTGGAGATTGTGTGATGTCAGAAAGTCCTCCATTTCATTTATGTTTTCAAGTTTGTTTCCATAAAGTATACATAGTAATCTCTGATAATCTTTTGTAATTCTTTGGGGTCAGTTGTGACTCCATCTTTTGCATTTCTGATTGTATTTATTTGGACTTTTTCTCTTTTTTTCTTGGTCAGTCTAGCTAGGGGTCCATCAATCTTATTTATCCTTTCAAAGAACCAGCTTTTTTCTGTTGTTGATTTTTTATATTATATTTTTTGTCTTCTACATCCTGAATTTGAGTTTTTATTTTGTTGATCTGTATTATTCTACTGAAGTTAGGGTTGTGGTGGTCTTGCTTTTCCAGCTTCTTTAGGTGATTTGTTAGGTTGTTAAATTGTGATTTTTCCATTTTCTTCATGTGTGTTTGTAGAGATTTGAATTCCCCTCATAGTACTGTTTTCATGGCTTCTCAGAGATTTTGGTTAGATGTTTCTTTGTTTTCATTTGCATCCAGGAATCTTTTAATTTGTTTTGATTTCTGTGTTGATCCAGGAGTTGTTCAGCATAATGCTGTTTAGTGTCCATGTCTTTGTGGTTTTTGAGAGAACGTTGTTGGTGTTGATATTTATTTTTATTCCACTGTGGTCTGAGAAGCTACATGGCAGTATTTCAATCTTATGAAATTTGTTTATGCTTGATTTATGGCTGAGTATGTGGTCAATCTTAAAGTATATT